>JANIJG010007223.1:68656-197815 GCA_024611175.1 Megaceryle torquata
AACAACTATCTAATCAGCCGTTCTTTCACCTATCAACACAATGAGCTTCAAATATATTTCTTGAGTAATTGGCAATCTTGTATTCTCTGAAAACAGGAGACAGAATAAAATATCAAGACTCTAGCTCATCCAGTAAGATGACTACAGTATTTAAGATAACACTGTAAATGAAATGTATTTTTCCATTTTGATGACTATTGAATGTACTAAGTTCTGGGTCAATAATATGTAAATAACTTCCCCCCCCTTTGAGATATGATTTAGGCACAATATGAAAATGACAGAAAAACCAAGATGTATTCTCTTAGGGATATCTGATCTAGTTTGTCATAATTATAGTTTGGGAACTACTTTCACTTCAAAACAGCTTTGTTCTTGCTGAGGAGGGGAGAACAGTTTAAAAGCATTTCTACTCATTTACAAATGCTGGAATGACTTTAATTGCACATAGTTCTACTATGTTTTTCTTAGATACATTTAAAGTTTGAAGACATTGAAATTTTATATAATTTTGTGACATAGGGATATTACATCTTTATCTCTTCCTGATGTTTGCAGGTTGAGATGAACACACCAAGCTAAAGGGCATTGTGAAGATAAGTTTCCATGACATTTACTATAACTCTTTTATATTACCATCTGGCTATTTTATATGTAGCATTCAGAGGGAAATATAAAAAAAAAAAATGATGTAAAGCTGAAATTATTTCCTTGATAACACTTGTTTTAAACACCACGCCACTAAATAGCTAAAAAGTCTCAAAAGTGAATGCATAAAGCATATAAAAGCTACAAGCCTACTTACATAAATTCTTAAGATTAAAGTAATAACTTCTAGAAAAAGGTGGGAGAAAACATACTACAATAAATCTATTTGTAATGGTATTTGGGTTCCAGCAACTGCTTTCATTGTTCTCAAGTGGCTTACATATAAAACAATACAGTTGATGTATGATTTCAATCCCTTATGGAAAAGTGTTCTATCTACAAGCAACCTGTCAAACAAAACAACAAAAACAAAAAAGCAGCTCAGCACTAGGAAGAAATAAAATACTTAAAACCAATGTAAGGACACACACAGGGGAAAAAAAAAAAAAAAAAGAGACAAATCCATTTCAGACATTTGTGAGGACTGGTTTTACCACAGAGAATGGGGTGTGGGCTTGGGGAGCAGGGAGGATGGTACAGGAAAGTAGAGGAGTGACTATGGGAAGGTGTACCACCCATCTCTAAAATGCCATTCACAGAAGCTCGATAAGAGCATGTGGTATTGTATAAAGTCATAAGCATGGCATTACCTGGCAAAGAATATTAGCTTCCTTAGAAGTTAAACTACTCCCAAAATGATGGACTGCTGCATAGAAGGATGAAAGAGCAAGAAATGAAACAAAAAGGTGATTTTTTCATAGCTCAGCACCTATAACCCTAATAATTAGACAAGATTTTCACACTGCTGGTATTTTAAATTATTGCTACAGATCTGTCATACATAACAGCAGTAGCGCAGTTCCTATGACTCAAAGACACCATTATTGTTTATTCAGACCTATTAGAGCAACATCTACACGCTTTATCCAAGGTCAGATTACTACCAGTGTTGGGCTCTTCACAATCACAAAATAGCATGCAGGCCCTGCCTTGAACAGCCTCCAATCTAACTTGACAAGACAGACAAAATACAGCATAAAACACAGATATAAGTATCTTGTTCAAGGTCATAGAGCAGGCTGATGGCAAAGGAAGAAATAAATGTTTCCTCCACATTGAAATCTCTTGCCCCCACTGACTGGAAATTGCTGTCTCTTTAAACAGCCTTTGTAATATATATTCTTGTCTCTCAAAGCAATATTGTATGAAATTCTTTTTCATATTGATCAGTTCATATTACTTCTATGATTTCCAGCAGTTTCCCCTCTCTAAACAAGACTCTAACATTCTTACACACTGCATTACAGACAGAAAGGAACTTACCCTGTCTGCACTAAACCAAAAAAAAAAAATCATATACCTGTATAATTCTTGTGCTATATTGAAGCTAATAAATCCTGCTGAGAAGTTGGATTCACAAGCTGAGGCTTACACTGACTACATTTATTAGCTTTTTTGCAGCTTGAAGCACAAGCAAAGCAAGCTTACAACTGCTCAGAACTTGAGCAAAAGTAAGTCTGTCTCACCGCTTATTAGTCTCATGGGTTTCACAAGTTAAGTAAGCAATTCCCAATTTATTTTTGCTAAAAGGGCTGCAGCAGTATTACAATGCTACTTGTAATCAAAATGATCTGCATGATCAAAACTTTTAATTTGCTTTCTTCACTCCCAGTTTCTCATATTCTGAAGCTAAACCTGTTTGGTTCTCACTCTATGCAAGGTCACAGTGCTAATTTCAGAATACAGTCTCTTTCTTGTTTGCTTCTGCATTTACTAATTCTGAATTTTAGGTCTACTTTGGTAACAGGGAGCACAAACACGTATGTACTATTATCAGGAAAGAGAAATCTTCTATTCAGTTAGGGTACAAAGAGTCACATTTTTTTCTAGCAGTTCTACCGAGACAACTAAATAGCATTTTGAACAATATATGAACAGTCACATGGGAATTAAACAACCAGAAGCTATTGTGCATAAATTGTTACTGAAGTGCATGCATAGCTGCAGGTTTGAGCTTGTGGAAAGTAATCTAATTCTTTGTGACTTGGTAATACGATCCACTGTTGAATCTGTAACATGATAGAAGGAAGAAAACTGTACTGGAGCAGTTCAACATAAAAAACACAGACAGAATAATCTATTTGGTTTAAAGTTTTGCTCACACTTTCACTGTGTAAAGTAAAACTATGACTAAGGAAATTATGTCTTAATCCAGAAGCATTCTCTGTTACACCATCTAATTCTTGAAATGCTGAGCTACAGGCCAACAGCTTCTACAGTAAGCTGGTCTCAAGATGCCTCGTAACCCCATTCAATCCAGACACGCTGAAACACGGTTTCAAAAAGAAAGTACTCAAATTGAGTATTTCTTAGAAATCTGGAAGACACCCTGACATGGCTGGGCAATTGCCTCTAAAAATAGTAAGATGATGAGAAAGGACATGACAAGCACCTGAAAATATGATTGTACAAACAAAAATTACCAGTATAATAGCCCTGGCTTTGATAAACAACAGGACTGTACAATGCATGACTAAAACTTTCAATACTCTAAAATATAGTATCATGAAATTTTCAGCTCGGATTGCTTTTGTATTAAAAGGGTTTTTTAATCCTTCATTATTACCATGTGGGTTCAGAACAGCACAGATGTTTACACACAATAGTATGAACATGAGTTGTAGACAACTTCAGGACAAGTCTCCAAGAAGACACAGACTAGTACCCCTGAAAGGCTGCTTTTGTTCCCAGCATAGCAGTTACTGAAGAGGCAACATACTACCTTATCCAGGCAGAGAAATGATCACATGAAATTTCATGAATACATTAAATTAGAAAATAAATTTTCAATACTCATAAGAGATTTTTGCTTTTCAATTTGAGACACTTGAATGACACTAAATACCAAGTGTTTTTGAAATTTGCTTTGTTCGCACCGTCTCAAGTTGGCACTCAAACAAGTCCTCTTCCTCCCCCTAAATTAATAGCTATTCCTGGAAAGTCAGACTAGAATATGAGGCTTATCTGCAAGTTCTTAGCAAGTACTGAATAAAGATTGTGATTGGAAGTGCTTCAAGAGCCTCAGAGAAATATAATACACATTATCCCCCCAAAAATATTTAAAATATTTTTGGTTCGATTACAGTTTGAGGTCTAAGCTCAAATTTGTTTTTTATGGTACTGTAAGAGTCACCTCTCTGAAATACCTTCTAAAATGATGTCTGAATGCACAAGTAAAAGTATCTGATTTCCGTAATGGTTCTAAATGAAAACTTCTTAAGAAGACTCCACTGTATTAATTATCAATCTCTGTCAGTGGTGGGTAACAGCATGCTTTGAGAGGGCTGATTACAACAAAAGGTCAAAGCAAACATCAGTGCTCCAGAGACTTTTTTGGATAGTAATGTAATTAAAATGTAACTCTAGACTGCTCCATGCTTTCTGTGTCAGCATCCTTCCAGCCGGGAATGGTGAGTTAGCCTGGCAAACCCAAGCAGCCACAGTAGAAAGTAGCAGGACATCTCTGATGAGGGGGCAAATAGATAGCCATCAACGTTATCAATTCAGGCTACATACTGCAACCCAAACAGCCTTTTTTTTATTTTTTTTTTCCTTTTTTTTTTTTGCTTCTCTTCTCCTTTCTCCTCCTTTCAGTGTGCATGCTGTCCTGTCTTTTGTTCTGGCAGAGATAAGATGTATAAATTATGAGTGGTTGACAAAGTATACTCCAGTGCCTGAGGCAGCTCATCAATCATTTTCCACATGTCGACAGGTAATTGATGCAAGCCCTGCAGGCGTATCTCCATCAGGTAAAAGGAGGAAGGAATTAAATCTGCTGTCATGGTTTGAGCAGATGATCTGTATTTAACATTCTTTTTAATTTAGAAGTTGTTTATTTTAAACTGTATTTGGCTGGTCTAGCTCCTTCCCATTCTCTCTCCATCTTCCTCTCTCTCCCGAGGACCTCATAGAGTAAGTGGTACGTAACTGTCTGTACTCAGTTTGTCACTGTGCTGGTCACAAAAAAGCCCCAAAACCTTCAGACAGCAAGAGACCACCCAAAGACTGTTGGGGAGCAGCTGAGGAACTTACTTTCTACTCCACTGAAGCTTAACATCAAAGACACTGCTTGTCAGGCAATTATCTGTCAAGTGAGTTAGGTTCTGATCCATCTAGGACACTAAATATACAGACTTTTTCTGCTGGTTATTATCTTTATTCCATTTAACTACACCTCTCAACCTGTTTATATTTCTTGACTTTGAATATAGCATTTTAAAATTAAAAACTTGTGACATGGGCACATAACAGGGAAGTAGGAAACCATACTGGGTCTGTCTGGGATGGAGCAGCTTACCTAGGGCTGCGTTCTAGATTTGTGACCCAAACAGTGCTGACAACACGCACGCGTTTTAGACATTGCTGAACAGTGCTTGCCCAGTATCAAGTCATTCCCTGTTTTTTCACTCTGCCCCCGCAGTGAATAGAAAGGGTGCACGAAAGGGGCTGGGAGGAGACACAACCAGGCAGATGACTCTAACTAAACACATATTCTGTGCCATATTCATATATTCATGTTCAGCAAGTATACAGCAAGGAGGTGGGGCTAGGTGTTAGCTGTCTTTTGCTTGGGAAGCAGTTGGGCATTGGCCTACCCATTTGAGGTGGTGAGTGACTGCATCATTGATCCTTGATGGTGAGGAATGTCACAATGCTTAATATAATTAATCATTCCACACAGACTGGAGCTGAGCCCTTCCACCACAACTGAGACGGCATTTCTCTAACAAGATGCTGAACACTAGGACTGAGCCACAGAGCTGTTGAAGAATGGCATAGCACTCCTTGTTCATGGAGGTGAAAGTTAAGCATTAAAGGAAGCTTTGTGTTGATAATTTTCTATTTCCTCATGACTTTCTGTATCTTCCCAGGTTGGGCTGGAAATAGTGCAAATCCAAGCAAATAGTTCTTGTCGGGTTCATTAATATTGACATAGAAGAGCTTCCTCCATGAATTACTCAATATTGCCAACTCAAAGGCCCTCTAAATCCTTGGCTTACTAGCACAATGCTACAAACATAACACAGTTGGACTGCAGGGGGAGAAAAGCTTTCACTTCATTTGTCATTCAAAACAGAAAGACAAAAGACCTGGTTCAAAGTCCAGTGGTCCCCATTAGTTTCAAAACCAGTCTTAGTGAGGCCCAGAGACAATTGATTATATATTAGGTATCAAATAACAATGGTCATAGTGATTTCAGAATGAAACAGAATTGAAAATACCTCTGGTGTAGTTTGAGGCTAATCTGAGCAGCAAGAAGTGGTAGACAAAGATCTGTGAGCTACTGTCACTTCAATTCTGAAATGCTCCCAGAAATGCAGCATAGATCACGGAGAAGAAAAAAGTAAAACACATGAAAAATCCAACTATGAAAATTCGATGCCAAGCATAACAGAAAGCAGACCAAAGTTAAGAAATTCTACACTAGACTATGTACAAAGAAATTAATGGGACCAAAGAAATGCAGATGAATAGTTCAACGTTTTAGAGGAACTGAAATTGCAAATCTTTAAAATATTTCCAGTAAGAATTTGAATTTTTCAGGTATCTTAGTCTAAAGAAGTACCATAAATAAATATTCAAAGAACATGTGAAATATAATTATGGCTACTGTTGCTAGTTACCTAAGTAAAAAGCTTTAAGTAGATCAAAGAAATGTATGTCTTGAAGTTGTCTTGTTAACCTTAATGTTATGCTGCTTTTCCTGACAAAGGAAGAAAAATCCGCACATAAAACACCTATGGATTTTAGAGCAGAAACATTCTTATAAGAGTATTATTTACATTTTTTTAATGATAAGAGCTTTCAAGGGCTTTCTCCATACTTGAGGAACCTACACACTTCCTGTAACAGTGTTTCCATTTTGCTTCATGATTATAACAAATATTTTTGACAAATAAGAAAAAATCATTAAATAATTTCTTTTAGAATGTTACTTCAAATAATGTAGGTATTTATAATTGAGGATTCAATTAAATATTTGCAAAACTTTAAACAGCATTTAATCTCTGTAGCTAACTGCAATAATATAGATTTGGTATAGTTAAGTATCTCTTTTCACTGATCAGTCAAGTGTGGTATATCTTGCTTCTTGACGCTAGTAAGAGCTACATGCTACTGTTCAACAGCTGTGGTAACAACTCGGCAACACCACCTATCCTGTTACTCTCCAAAGAAAAGGTGTGCTTCCTACATTAAAAAAGAAAGTACTGGATATTAAATTTTAGCCTCATCATCATGTATACATGATATACACTGATCAAAAAAAAAGGGGGGGGGGGTTTAAAATCTGGAAAATAAGCTAAGTTGTTATTAGGAAAATAGGGATCTTAGAATCTAAGAAAAAAAAAGGCATGAATAGTTTTATTCATGGTCAAAATAATCAGACTTGGATCAAAGTACAAAAATAGTGTTTCTAAGACACTACTGATCAAATTCTGATGCATTTCATAAATAATATACCTCATTCTATAGTATGCCATTGGCTACTATATATTTCTATTTAATTTTTTAAGTCATAAGAGCATACTTTGAACCAAATTATTTTTTTAAACTCTTTTGACACTGAAACTAATAGATTATAATAACATTCCTGATCTATCTACAAAACTTGCCAAGATCACTCCATTTCATATGAGTAATAAACTTTAGTAAAAATCATACACAATGATTTTGCTGTGAAGGAGAGATATAACATAAAGGAATTTATTACTCAAAGGGTCTTTACTATAAAACACAGCACCTACGCAATACAAAGAAAGAGAAGTTCAACAATCTTGGTTTTGAGCCACTGCTGCAATGTACCACCCACATTATCTGTTGTACTCAGCAAGACTGAACTTTTTGCTAAGGTAACAATATAGGGCTGTACTGCATGGCACGCATACAGAAACTCTTGTCAGAGTTAATATCAATATTGGTCAGTACAACAGAAGCCAATCAGTGAGTTATCAAGGATGAAGACTAAGAACCTTTGTTTAGCCTGAAGAGAGCTCTAATTAAAGTTCTTTACCCCTAAGTGCTTTACGTTCTTTGCCAGACGCAGACTGGCTGCTGACAACTTGAATCTCCTCTTTATTCCTGAAAAAAGCTTTTTCTGCATTCATTTTGATGTAGAAGCTTTAATCTAGCTGCCACTTCCAACACATTTTATCAGCCCTAAAAAAGGCTTTTTATTTATTCCAAGTGGCAACTTTTCTGTCAGTGAGGCTTCAAGTTGGCAAGTGTCAAAGGTTCCACATACAACTCTACTTTTCTTCATTTTTAACTTGACTGCATGAGACTGATAAGTTGAGCCCATAACACAGATGAGTTTTTACTAGCAATCGGACTGTCTTCTCTGCTCTGTTGATTCCCAGATCAACTATTCCTTATAATTAAGGGTATCCCTGATCTCTAGCTAAAACCATCATAAATATGCATCAAGAATAAACATAAATACACACATATATTCAATAAATATGATAATGATGAATAATGAAGGCTGTTAAAATCATGTTCACCATGCCAAATACACATGCAATAGATGATACAAGCATCTGACATCGATTGCCAAACATTTTACAAACATATATGTGAAGAGCTATACACATAGCACTCTAGAGCACTATCAGGATCCATCTACTGAATCAAATAAAACCACTGAACACATAGATTTCTACCCTTTCAACAAGACTCTTGCTCTTCAGAAACACGAATAAAAATTTTCTGCAAAAGGTTGGCCAACAGAAATAGATCATGCTTGCCCAATCTACTCCAATACTTTGATTTCATTGAACTATATTTAATTATTCATTTCTGAGGGATTGTCCTTCATATTCTGGTAGTCCAAATTCTGTGTAACTGACTGACCTCCTACTGCACTGAAATTCAACTCATTCAATTTGATTACTCCAGGAAAATTATTGTTGGTCCTTAGTGATGTAAAGTATTCAATGGTTCTAGGCAGCACAAGGTCCTTCTCACCAACTACTGTACTCGAGATTGTTAAAGCAGCATTTTTTTTCCCAGTGGTGTGAACCAGTGTTTGCCAACGCTTCAAACAGATAAAGGGTAGAGAATCTCACCTAGAGGCAGTTCCACCTAGAATCTGGCTCCTGAGCTAGCCAGATCCCTTATTACAAGGCAGCACTGTATTTACTGAACTAGAGAATCAGACTTCACTCTGACATTAATCATAGTTCATAAACTAGGATTCCACACCATTAATTAATTTCTAGTTTTACTGAGCATTTGACTACTTAGCATGCTTTCTAGAAAACTGGTTTGGGCATTATCACCCTTGGTGGCAATTCTCAAGCTGCATAAACTTACTAATTAAATTAAGCTTTGATACATGTAAAGAAATAAGGGAATGTTTTATTCTAACTTTATGTCAGTGAAGTAAGACTGTCACTTGCTCAAAATGATGAAAATTTATTGCTCTGGACTTACAGTCTGTGCTCTAAGCATGTGAACATTTCACAGAATAAATTTTTCACCATATAATGTAATTGATCAAATCATATAAAACCACCTGAAACCAGCCCATGAAATATCTGGGCAGTACCCAAGGGAAGCACTCCCTTCATTAACAAACTATTGCAAATCAAAAATTATTATATAATGTTTACCACTGATTTAGTAATGAAATGACTTACAATTAATACCATGCTGGTGAAAATGTGCAGGTTGGTATCACTAGCAATTATGCTTCCTTGTCCTTTTATGAACTTGTTCGGTTTATGGGGAACAAGACTTAAGCTGGCCTGAATGCCTTTAACAATGTGCATCAAACCTGATTTACAGACTAGAGGGGTGGGGGGAAGAAAGGAAAAGAACAATTCAGATTCTATTACTATTCCAGCTTCCATTTCTATGATGAACTATAAGACTCTGCTATTTGGGTAGATGCCTATTACAAACTGTATTAGAGTTATTAGCATTCATATTTAAGATAAAAAGTAATGGGAACTGGCCAGAAGAAAAAAACAGCTGCAAATGTTTTACTTCCGGTGTGAGGAAGGTAAAAACACCATAGCTTTATGGAAAGAGACAAAAGAAGTACAAGAAAAACTTTTAGAAATGAATTTGTTTCATACAGAGAAGTATGTAATTTGTAACCTTTCATTTAAATCAGTTTCTCCTTTGACTTATTAATAAAAATAAATTATTCTAAAGGAAAATTTAGCATGAGTGTTGGGGAAGAGCATTCATGTTTCCTACCACTGCAAGCATAATGTATTTCCATAAAGATTACCACTGTAACTTGCTTTAAACTTCCCTCAAGCCTACTGAATAGCAGAGCACAAGACAATTTAATGGAGAAAATGCATTTTTCATGCCAACACTCTTCACCACATATACTGAACTTCAGAGCTGGTTCACAAAATATTTCTTTATGAATGAGAACCACAAAGTTTACCACAATGTCTAACATTGTAGATCACTAAACAGCTATCCTATGTATAGAAATCCATATTTCTCTACAGATGTTTTGCTCAGAAGACATAGATTGCCACTGCCTCAACAACCCTTAAAGGACATTTATAGCGTTAGCATTTATGTAGTCATTGCAAAGAGAAAACGAATGTGAGTCCAATTTTATTTTATAGTATGAACAAAATATTTTATGAATAATTGCCTCTATTGCTTTTGTGGTGCTCTCGGGCATATTCAGGGTTTAAGTCTGCAGGAAAATATTTCACAAATACAGTGAAAAGTACTGCCTTAAATAATTCTGCAGATGGACAGTGCTTGGAGAATATATGCATCTCCTAATTGATTATTATTCCACGAACATAAAAAAAAACAGATCAGCAATAAAAAAAGATCCTAAGAAACCTTCTATCTGCTTTTAAATATGTCCTTGCTTGACAATTCTGGTATATTTTAAAAAATACAGAACACGTGACCTATAATGTGGCATTTCCTAAGCAAGCTACTACAGCAGCATAGCTCCATGGGAAGGACGAGTCCTGAAATATTCTTTACAGTTTACTGGTGAAGCCCGAGAAAAGCTGTCTCAGACCTTAGAAACAGCAAGAACAAATAGCACCACTCTAATATCAAAGTTTAGACAGAAACTTATAATATTGACATGATCAAGTCAGGTTTTTGCAGTTCCTGTCAATGAAGAAGATTCACCTGAATGTGCAAGATTTATCCCTCTGTGAAAGTGGCACTTGGATAACAGTCTCATTCAGCCATATTAGTCCTGTGAGTTATTGAGCCCAAAAAGGAGGCTGGGGATGCCACAGCTTTCATTCCCTTGCTACTTTAAAATAAACAAATAAACAGACAGACAAAACAACAGAGAAAACCCACAAAAACAACCAAACAAAAACAAAAAAACCCAAACAAAACCTAACAAACAAACAAACCAAGCAACCCCAAAACACCAAACCAGACCAAACCCACCAGAAAACCAAGTGTAAAGCCTTTACAGTTTAGGAGAAAATAGTACAGAAACATGGGATAAGGATAGAGAGTTCACTTGGAAGTTAGGAGCGTAGAGAAGCATAAACCCTAACTATTTGGTAATATTTGTGATTGTCTATTTTTCACTTTCAGGAGTACCCAGTTTCTTTTCTTTGGGTTAAATAGCTGGGGGGAAAAAAAAAAAAATCTGAAACTCTAAACAAATGTGTTTTGATGAGAGAAATATATAAAACAAACACAGACTATCAGAGTTATATTCAGCATATCAACTGCAAAGCTCTTAGATGTAAATTAAAATTAATAAAGGATAAGTAGGTATGTTTCTGTTCTGTTGATTAATCAAAGTGGAACAAGGATGACGCCTCAAAGTAAAACATGTAAAACTTTCCATGTAAAAACTAAGTCTTTTACTGGGTAAGTAGAAGTGCTGAGACTTGACAAATACTTCCGGGTTCAAGTCTAAGAGTTGAGAATGTTAGAACTCATCTGTGTTGCACAGAGACCTTTAAAAGTTTTAAGTCTACTTTATCAACTTACAAAATTCTTTGAAGACTCCAT
This sequence comes from Megaceryle torquata, assembly GCA_024611175.1. NCBI lineage: Eukaryota > Metazoa > Chordata > Aves > Coraciiformes > Cerylidae > Megaceryle > Megaceryle torquata. The sequence continues at coordinate 80,342 of JANIJG010007223.1, forward strand.
AGAGTGATTTAAATATAAACAGTTTCAACATACAGATGATAGATCAAAGTCTTAGTTTTAATTCTTTCAAAAGACTCCTCTAACAAGGAAGCTAATCTTTACTTGAAAGAATAGTTACTTATGAGACAAATATCTGAAACAAATGTGACAATCCTCAGTTACTAGAAAAAGCTAGTAATGTAACAGACCAAAACCTTCCAGAATCTGACACAAAGGCTGTATCTCTATCAGCAATTATCTCAGAAATGCAAGCAGATTGGTTACTAGAAGCAGTTTTTGCTTAGGGCTTTTCACACCATCTCTCAATTCTTTCAACTGGATTATAAAGCTTTACAAACACCCAATATACATTTCAAGTGGCTTTAGCTGAGAGGACCTGACACTTGGATTATTTGCAAGTAGCTCATAAACAATAAACAAATATCATTCAAAGATTTGTACCAGATAAAGCTCCTCTCAACTCAAAGCACACCCTGTTTCTTTATCCAAATGAAGCCATAGCTACTTTTGGGAATAATAAAGCTTCCTAAAAAATCTGTATTTCACAGATGAGAGCTCAAAGGAATAAAGATTATTTTTTTTTGTTTTAAGGAATGATAATTGCTCATGTTGTATATGTGCATAATGACAGATTTTAATGTATGGAAAAGAGATTTCACAATAGCAAAAAAGTTAAGTAATTAAAAAAATATATATATATGGCAAAAATAATAGGTACAATGAGTGCTGGAGAGAAACAGGAACCAAAAATTGTAAGGAATAAAATCTGAATTCAAACAAATGTAAATAGTCTGCTAAACAGATGCATTATGAAAAAATAGCAGCAGATGTATTTTTTTTGTTCAACAGCTATGACACTTAAAGGGTAGCATGCGCTACCTATCTGTAGAGATTCAGCTTAAGAACAACATTTGATTTTTCAGCCATGATGTCCTTGCACACTGCAGTGTAAACCACTGAAGCAACATTATTGCTGAAATAGTTAAAATATGAGTGGCACATCATGTGTATCACATTGCCTCTAGAGATGTTATGGGTAAGATGTCAAGCAAGAAACACGAGTTCTTTCTTCCTAAGGCCTCTCCACATTCCTATGCTGTTCTCTGTATGGCAGAGGATATTTAATAACAACAGATTGCTTATTTATGTATTTTTAACTATCAAAGGAGCTAGGAAGATGCAAAACAAATTAGAAACAAAAATGTATTGTTATATAACAACATATTAACAACTGTGTTGAGAGCTTACAGGGAGGAACTACACAAACTCATGCACAGATTTCTGATACCAACTATATTTAGCTTAAAGGTATCAAACTTGGATCGATGCCTTTTGCTTTGTCCAGAGGTATGCAGGTTCATTTATACTTAATCCAGTGTAACAGTTTCCAATTCCAGCCACTGTCCTGTGCAGCAAATACTGCAGCATCTGATTAATTCTCTGCGGTTCTGACCTGAACTTTTGACAACTTCAGCCCTGTTTGAATTGGGAGGTTTGGACAAACTTTTGTCCAAGACCAAAACAAAATGTGAATTCAAGGTGATGTAAAACACAAACCTCTACATAATTCAAATTATCATTTTTCACAGAACTCTATTTCGATTTCTAATTTGTTACTCCATTTATCATTGAGAAAAAGTATTCATTGGCTCTTTGTCCATGATTGACAACATATGCTCCAATTAATGCCAGTTCCAGCACTGGACTGTCTCATATGTTCACTGGATGCACCAGTCATAGAAAATAAGAAAACAACAGGACCCAACTAATAGCAGTTTGTGCTAGAATACACTTAGTCACCTTGAGATGCAATAGTTCATATTCGATCCCTAAACCTCGCTCCTCTCCTAAATTATTAAACAGTAAATTAAACATAAAAGCAGATGTATTGATCAGAAGACGAGAGGTCTATTCACCCACTCTCTAACAGTGGCCTGGTCAATTCTGGATGCCTTGGGAAGGTAGAACAGCACAAAAATACTGTGATAACTTTCCCATTACATTCTCCAAGCTTGTGGCTCAAGGGCTTCCTTAATTATTAAAGCTCTATTTTGTGTATTTATTTATGCGCATCCAAATGGGGGTTGTTTCTGTAACTATCACCGGTAATATTTTAGAACCCTCTAAATCTTCCCATATCCATCACATCCTGTGGCAATGGGACCCGCAATTAAAAGCAGAAAATGTATCTGAAAAATATCTCCCGGTGTTTGTTCTTCACCCCTATCATGTAATCTTTTCATTCAAGATAGGTGCAAGTCCTTGGATTTGCCTCCAAAGACTTCAGTTCAGCAAACCAGCACTGGCAGGGCTCCACCCATAAGGCGACATCGAGCTGATTGCTGTTGGGGTGTTGTACAGTCCCTTTGGAACATCACAAAAAGCTACAGCAAAACGCATAATTGGGCAAACACATAGCGCAAAAATTATGAGCTATAAAATTATCTAAGACGTTTTGGAGAGAAAGACTGCGTAAGTAGAAGAAATAAGCCTGTAAAGAGTCTCATTATAAAAATACCCCTACATGTTAGAGTAAGAAATTAATGATACAAAAGTGGCATATGACAAAACAGATTTAAGGCATGTAAGAAATGAAGGTACAAACCACACTTTCTATTATTTTACATCAGTGCAATGGTTTGAGTTGGAACAATTCTGTTCAGTGATTTTACTTTTCAGTTCAGTCTCCATTCTAAATAACTGCACTTTCTGAAGTTAACGGCATATTTTTGCAGACAGTGTCTGCTTCTAGCAGTGATAATGCTTGATGTTTAGACTTACTACCAAGGACCAGTATACAGAAAGGCTCCTGCTCCTATGAAGACCTAGATCACTGCTAAATCTTGTCTAACCTGACCTTGAACGCTTCCAGGGATGGGGCATCCACCACCTCTCTGAGCAACCTGTGCCAGTGTTTCAACACCCTCATTGTAAAAAATTTCTTATATCTAGTCTCAAGACACCCTCCTTTAGTTTAAAAACATTACCCATTGTCCTATCACAGCAGGCCCTGATGAAAAGATTATCCCCATCTTTCTTACAGGTCTACTTTAAGTACTGAAAGGCTACTAAGATTTCCCCATAGCCTTCTCTCCTCCTGGCTGAAGAACCCCAAAATCTCTCAGGTTTTCTTCACAGTAGAGGTGTTCCAGCCCTGCGATCACTTTCATGGCCCTCCTCTGGACCTTCTCCAACAGATTCACATCTCGTGCTGAGGGCTTCAGAGCCAGATGCTGTACTCCAGGGGAGGGTCTCACCAGAGCAGAGTAGAGCAGCAGAACCACCAATTTGTCCAGGTTCCTCTGGGTGGCATCCCATCCCTCAGGCATGTCGACTGTACCACTCGGCTTAATGCAATCTGCAAACTTGCTGAGGCTGTACTTGATCCCATTATCTATGTTACTGATGAATATATTGAACAGCACTAGTCCCAGTACCGACCCCTGGGGGACAAATGGAAGCATCAAATTATAAGAACATGTGACTGAAAGAGAAGGGGACTTAACCCAGCCTACATGGAGAAGTTTTGCTTACAAATCCCAGTAAAATACAGCAACAAGACCCTAACAAAGTAAGGTAGGAAGCAGTAGCAGTATATAAACCCACAAATGAAAATCCATATCTTATTGACTATGGGTAGGTGTTTTCTGCATTGAGATGAACAAGTAGCTCCAAAAGGTAGAGCAGAACTCTACGCTTGGACTGTAGAACTCTTTCAGGGAAGGAGATCTATGCAGCCTTTTGACCATAGTTAAGTGAAGCTCACACTTACAAGCAAAATAATGCTCTGCAATCGGTCTGAAGCACAGCTATTTTTCAGACAGCTTTCTTAAAATGAAATATGGCATGATTTCACATATAAGATTATAAAACCTGTATGTCCACAGACCCTTCAAGGACATCTATAAGCACCTAAGTTCTGCTGGCTAGAACCAGGAACTAGCAATGTGTTTTTCCCCCTTATACCTTTCTTCGGCTTTCCAGGTTCTTCAGCATAAATGAAATTTAGCTTTCTGGTTTCCAGAAACGTTGAGTCTGCACATAGTGAAACTTGAAGTTATAAATTTTATATCTCACTTGTACAAAAATCAACCTCTTTTCAGGTTTTCAGGATGTCTTTTGACACACTATAAATGGATTTTGAACACTAGAAAGACTTCGAAAAGTGGATTCCTTGAGGGCTGTTTAACAACTATGGAATCATCTGTTAACAAAGGGATTTAAAGTTTCCTTAGTGTAAAAAAGATCATACTTACAGTGAAAGACAGACTATTATGTGACAAATTGAAGACTTCGCTCACTTTCAGGATTAATTTGCCACATGGTCTTCAAACTTCATAATTACGGCTGCCAGTTTTTTTGGTTTTTTGTTTTTTTTTTTCTTTATATCTGGGCAATTAGCATCACTTTCAAGATATAGGCCTGAATAACACAATTCCCCTACTAAAATCATATGGCTCCATGGTATGTCAGTAAGATATATACGAATGAATTGCCAATAGCTAGATTTGCCGTCCAGAAACTAAGCCACCAGCTAAAGAACAGCAGATAATGTCCCAGTAGATCTATTCGATTTACCTTCACTGCTACTGTTAACAGAAGAAGAAACATAAAGAGTGAAGTCTGTGAAGTCATCCTTTATTTTCAGAAAGAACAAAGCAGGTCCTTCCAATGATGGCCCATATCTCGGGCACCACGTTGTGCACCATATGAAAAGACATCAGGTGAAGATGCAGAGATGGAAAAATTATCTCGGTTGGTGTGCAAAGGACAAGAGGTCTGACAAAGCAGCAACTGAAGAGCAACTCTAGCTGTAGATCAAGTGGATTAATTGAGCTGCTAAGAGGTCTGCATACAGAAGATCATTTATCCCAAATCTCCTTGAATTCAGTAAGCTGAACACTATCAAGTCTTAGTCAGTGCTGTCTTTGAAGGCTTAACATCTGACAGACACCATTTCTGCCAACATCACTGGATGTGCACCATCTCGAACAAACTCTGTGTGTGAAAATCTCTGCATGTAAAGCTTCACAAACATCTCCCAGAAACTACACCAACTGCCTAGACCACTTGAATGACTTTCTGCTTTAACTATTCTGGTTACCAGGTAGCTCTCTCTGAATGTCCACCTTCTGGAAAAAGTAGTTCTATGACTTCAAACCTGAAACTTTTGCAAGTTTGCCAAGCTTGAACCTTTTGCTCCCAGTGTCACTTCATATATCTAACATATGCCGTGTAACGTCAACAAACTGTGCAAGTGTAATTTGCAAATTTCTCCTCTTCTTTAAAGAAATATAAAAAGAAACTTAATTTATTCACATTTGAAAAATTCTCTTATAAAAGTTATTATGTGGCTGCCCCATAATGAATTCTTAGAAGATGAGATGAGGGGAGAAGGCAGAGGAGAAATACAGCATTGCTTAATGTCAGGAACATTTATATCATTACACATTACAGATGAAAACACTCCTAAATCCTCACTGATATAAACATTTTTTTGGTGCAGGTGTTTGCTTTCAGAGCCCTACTAAAAAGCAAATAAAACTATTAACATCTGTTATTAAATCGACATAAATTTTCATCTTGAGAAGTTCAAAACCATTGTCAAAAGCAAGTGAGAACAGATGACTCTAAACTCCCAAAAAACAAGAACACAATCTGCAGTTTTTTGCTACAGTAGGCTCAAGCATACCACAACAGTCATAAAATCATAGATATACACGATCATTCTTGAGTGCATTGCTCACTGAGCTTTTGGTAAGTTCGAATGTGATTTTTCAAGAGGTACTTGTAAAATACTTTAAAGTTACTGGCCTTTTTCGCTCTGCCTTTTTAAGAACAATTTCACCCATTTATAATTTTATACCCTATATTATGGCAATGGAATTTAAAAATAAATGGTAACTTTATTGGTATATTTGTTCACTTTCTGCTTTTCATGAAGTGGAAATATTTCAACCAAGATTGCTTCTCCTTTATTACAGAGGAGCTTACTAACTTTACAATCTTGTTGGAGAAGAGAGAACCCTGTCTTTCTGTTTAAAATAAAGCTATTCCCACTAGAACTAGGGGGAAGGAAAAGCTCTGTTCCTTCCCTCCCCTTTTCTACTTTTAACACCACAGTAACAATATTTAAAATCAGTCTTTGTAAATGCTTCCATTAAAAAGCCTGCATTTGTAACCTACCCTGATTAGGCAAAATCCCTTTGGTTTCTCTGAACTTTATGCTGTATTTTATCCTAAATGAGCCATAGGAAAAGTACCTGCACACCATGTAGACATAGAATCCCCAAGTCCCTAGCTCTGCCAACTAACTGCCTTGTTAAAATTATAGCGACTTATACATCTTCTGCTGCTTGAAAACTTAACTTTCTCTTTCATGCTTTGTTTGCTAAACTTTGTATTTCTGGCTTTTCTTTCTATTTTACCCCAAAAAATAATCAGCTAACTTCAAAATGCCAAGTTTTCCAGTGTGTCTTCTCCAGAGGATAATACAAATGTCTGCTGTGGAAGAAACAGACTTTCTGTATTTGGGACTCCACCATTTTCCAAAACACTCCCACAAATATATTTTAATACGCACTTAGAATGCATCCTCAGCATCTTCATTTAAATTGACTTTCTTTGTTTTACCTTTCTCATCACACAAGATGCTTGTTTTCTTCTAATAACACCACGCAAGCAAGTAACGTAATGAAGAAATCTTTCAGCAGTGTCTTATTCTCATGCATTGAACAGTCCCAATCACTAAATACCTAGAGTAAATTAGGGATCTTTCTTCGATATGCATACAATTTTCTTGAAATTTTGCCACTCAAGGAAATATAAAATACTACATAGAAAAAAAAAACCAACTGCTATAGCCAGCCAGGGATTTTCACAGCACCATTCTTTTCCAAGGATCCCACTGCATTTTTAACTAATTCCATATGCTTTAGTGCCAGCTGACCTAGCACATCCCCAGTAACAGCAATCTATGCTGCCTTGCCACTTAAGTATGAGGAGCACCAGTGCTATTGAGACTTGTCACCTTGCCTATTAGCTTGATGTCTTTATTCACAGGCCATCTGCACCACTGAGAGATACTGAGGAAGCTAATGTCAATATGAACAAATGCCTCTTCTTTTACAAGAAATGTCAAACAGGACGGTGCAAGAATGACCCCAGGAATACCAACAGATGTTAGCTACAAGGCTTTTTAAAAAAAAAAAAAGAAAAAGAACAAAAAAAAATCAATCTTTCCTACTGGGATTAATTAAGATGAAATGAAGAGCAAAAGCAAGAAAAAAAATCGTGTCACATTATCAGGAACTCCACACATACTTTCTAAGCTCGTCATTGGCATATTGCCCTGTGTTCTTTGAAAAACTGCTAAAGAGTAGAGTTATTAGCACAACACTGTTTCAGATAGAAATGAAGTACAGCAACATTCACATGAAAATGCATATGTTAAAAAGAATTACTAATATAAAAAAAAAAAATCCAGACATGCTACAGTACTTGGGTACGCAGGAATGCCCAAAGTCACATTTTGGATTTCACTGTAACAAAAAGAAGCCGATGATCAAGAGTGGTTGACACACCAGAAGGCTGTGCTGCCAGTCAGCAAGACCTGCACAGGCTGGAGAGTTGGGCAGAGAGGAACCTCAGGGTTCACCAATGGCAAGCGTAGAGTCCTGCACCCTGGAAGGAATAACCCCATGTCAGTACAGGTTAGGGGTTGACCTGCTGGAGAGCAGCTCCATGGAGAAGCAGCTGGGAGTCGTGGTTAACCATGAGTCAGCAATGTGCTCTTGTACCCAAGAAGGCCAATGGTATCCTGGGGTCCCTTAAGAAAAGTGTGACCAGAACATCTAGGGAGGTTCTCCTCCCCATCTACTCTGACCTTGTAAAGGCACATCTGAAGTACTGTGTCCAATTTTGGGCTCCCCACTTCACAAGAGAAAAGGAACTACTGGAGAGAGTCCAGTGGAGGGCTACAAAGATGACTGGTGGACTGGAGCACCTCTCCTATGAGGAAAGGCTGAGACACCTGGGGATATTTAGCCTCAAGAAGACTGAGAGGAAATCTTATCAATGCTTTTAAATATCTAAAGGGCAGGTTTCAAGAGGATGGAGCCAGTCTCTTTTCAGTGATAGGAAAACGGCAATGGGCACAAACCAGAACACAGGAAGTTCCACCTAAACATAACGAAAAACATATCAGCTTTGAGGGTGCCAGATACAGCCAGACTAGAACAGCTCTGTGCTCTATACCAAGTCCTCTCCACAAAGCTGTGTCAGCTCAAAGCATTACCCTGCTTGCACAGTTTCAGCTAGTCTTCAATGAAATAGGCTTTTTTGAAGGAGTAGGGGTACACATTAAGTTCACTGTGAGCTTAGCTACACTAGTGAGGAACGTGATTCTTCTCCCTCCTCCCAATCCTGGTACTGTCAGTAAATATCTCAAATGAATACCAGAATTACCCCTGCACAATTCATTCATTAGGCAATGCAGCAACAGTTCTCTAAAAAGCTCAATACAGGTCTGAGAAGAACTGTCACTGTACAAGTTGTGTGCACAACATGTACAGCCTTTTATAGCCTATACTACGTTCACCAGATTTACAAACGTTAATGCATCTTTTTGTAGAGAGGTAGGTTTGTGATTTAACTCTAGTACAGCTGCATCGTGCATTTTCTCTGGATGATGATGTCCATTCTATTGCAGGTGTTCTTCCACAGGAATATTTAATCAGAGTTGGAATCGTGTGTCTTAATTACAACTATTTCACAAGATCCTTTTCCACTATAAGCACACATCCTACAAGTTAAGGAAACAGAGAGATCCTTACAAGTCTCTATGGAAATCAACATTAAGCTTTCATCATTAGTGTTACTGATAACAACAGAAGCACACCTGAGTGTATTACAAAATACAACAGATGCACACCTGCACCTCCCTACTACTAAGAATCATTAGGGTAATTCTAAATTCAACCAGAGTGCCTCAGGCACTGAAATGTATGAGATAAGTGACAGAAGTTGCTCACGCAATCACATTCAAAACTGCAAAGGTTTTCAAAGATTTTTTTTTTTTTTTTTCATGGAAGGACTTGGGTCACTTTGGAATATTCCACCACTGTACTGATTTTCTGCACCTGGATTAGTAGATTGCTCCTAAAATTAATATGCCCTTCTTTAACCTCTTTTGGATAGTAAAATTCTATGCATTTTACTTGCTGATACAGCTTTGATTTCTGACCAGGGTTGCACAGAGTGTTAAAAAGTCAGTCTTGTCTCCTCTTATATCTAACAAGCAATTTATATCCAGGCTTACTTTCTGATTTACTGATCAACCTACAGGAAAGGATATACAGCGACAAGAGTTCAAAAACCTGATAGCAAAGTTTGAAACAAACAATAGCTAGGCAAACTATTTACAAGATAAGTTGTCACAATTTATCAAAGTCTATCATTTTTGTGGGAACGCAGTCAGAGGTAGCACCTCAAATTGCTATTAAAACCTTTATGCTAGCAGGGAATTGTGCATTTGTGATTTTTTTAACAAAAATAGAAAATAAAAATCAAACGGACTTAGAAATCCAAGTCTGGAGTGTTCAAGTGATGGATTTTGGTTCACTCCTCCTGTAGGTGTTAGAACCTATTCTTACCTATATTCTATTTGCCTCTCTGTGACTATGCACACAGCGGAGGTTGGCCATCTCCACTCACTGGTCCACTGAAGTGTGTCTTGTTTCCTCTATTAATTCTATATTGGGAAAACCACTCTCAAAAATGACCTTTTGCTTAGCCAATCAAGATTCAAAAGTGTAAATTACAGCATATGGCAGCCGATTTGCTCAAGGGAGCATGGCATTTACCATACCCAAAGCTGGCTCTGACACTTAAACAGTGGAAAAAGAACAAAAACTAAGTCTTAGAACCACAGAAATGAGAGCCTTTATTCTGAACAGTTCCCCTTAAAATGGTGAAAATAAGGACTAAAGAAGTTCAATGAAACGCAAAAGCCTAATGTTGGAGCACAATAACTTCTGCTGGCTTGACCATACTATGTCAGATTTTTGTACTCCACATTTGCATCTGCAAAATGTAGGGAGGCCCTTCTTCTCAAAGCTATGTAAAGCTAAGAAAAACACCAATATTCATTATGTAAAAGAAAATTATTTATTACAGTTAAGCTGAGGAAGATATTCTGCATATGTCAAAACAGGAGCTGAAAAAAGCAAAATTATAAACAGCTAAAAATAGTACCAAACACAAATAGAAATGGTATAACACCAGTAAAATTTGCACAGAAGAATATTCTTCATTTGTGGAAGTGGGGGATCCTATTATCTAGTTTCACATTTGGTTTTGTTTTGAATAGGGGAATTCCAGAAAGAATTCCTTAAGGACCCCAGTGCTAACATTCCCTTCTCTGCCTCTATCGTACTACAAAGCTATTTTATACCATTCCTATGATAAAATAAAAAGCTCTATTCATCTAAACAATGAAACTTTAGCAAATCCCATTGCTAATTCTGTGTTGTGTGAAATTGCAAGGTAGAGTATGTCAGGATACTTAAGCTGGGGATTGGAACCCATCCCCTAAAAGGTGAAAGTACTCTGAGAAGATATAAAATACTAGATCACCACCACCTAATAAAAAGTCATGAGGATTTTTATAAACTATTTTAACTTCCAAGACTGTCTTGCCCTAAATGGAGCAGTATTGATGAGAATGAAATAGATCATATATACCAGCGCAGAAAAATGCTATAATAAAGCATCAACTCTATCAAGCCTTATCTGTATTGAAGCAAAGAATCTTTCCCCTCTTGTCATAAAACACAGTGTGTGGTATTTTATCTAGTCTATACACACACATGCTAGATCTACAGTCCTCTGTAGCATATCAGAAAGCATAAACCAGTTGCGATAATATGATGTGCTGTGCATTTTACCAACCCAACTTGGCAATGCTATAATTCTTCAATAACTATGGAACATCTGCAGTTTTTTGATACTTACTATGTTTCATTCCCATGATGCTCTCTGTGTCTGTTCAGAGTACAGAAAGGTCAACCAGCCCATCTGGAATCCTCCCCATTCATCCATTCTTGCGTTATGCCTCTCTTGCAAAAGGAGTTCCTGCAGAATTTGTCACTTCCACCTGTTCTGACAGGTTCTCCCTGCCTGACCTGGAGATAGCCCTTGGGGACATTAATCATATAACAGTCTGAGCTGTGAAAGAAACAAGGCTTGGCTGGATACTGTTACAGTCTCTGTCACCTACTAATCATGTCCTGTGACACAGAGGGGCTTAATCAGATGGTCAGGTTTCTCATTAATCATTGTGGCCTCACAATGAAACTCTTTGCAGGGAGATTAAAGTTTAGACGATCTTCTTCACCCCTGTTCCTGTCCAGCTGCCTAAACTTAGCTCAACTCTCAAGTACTATAATTTAAGCTTCAACTCCCGTTTCCTAAAATCCAAAGGTTGATTAAGTTTCTTACTGTAACTGACCACATGAACCTTTCCAATGAGAAAAAACCCCACACATATACTTATAGGGACAGATAAATAAATTTACTGATTAAAGTTATTACAAAAATTCTCGGGATGCATATAAAAATGAAGATATATAAAGACAGTCGAGCCACTATGATCACATTAAGGCAGCATTTATTTGTACTTAATGAATGTGAAGTTAAAGGAGCCAACTGGTGGGGGAAAAAAATAAATTAATTCTAACAGACATTTGCTACAAGAAACTTTTATCCTATTACAGTCGAAGTTAAGTCTTCCACTTCAGCAGAATAAAATAACTTCAGGAGGTAAAGAATAATTAAATGTAATGATCAAGCGATTCTAGAACAAGAAACAGCTATATCAAAACAAAACCAACAAATTAGTTTGATTATGCACTTCATTTCTGATTTTGTTTCTAACATTCTAAGTTTCAAAAGGCAAAATAAGCTCCAACACAGATTCTGCTGTGTCTTGGCAGGTTGGCTTTGCACTTCCTCCCTGTGTTTACTTTCCCTGCACCATACAATTACAGGAAACACGTATACTTTTGCCTTCTAAATCATGAAACAGACATACTTCATCAACATCTAAATCATCTCTCATCTTGGCTGGCATTGGAGGGGGCGTCAGCAGGAGAAGACAGACAGGATGGAAAAAGGAAGCTATAGCCACCATATGATTAACAGTCTCCTACCTGCCTGAACTTGACCTGACAGCTTAATGCAACAGTCAGAAAAGATACTCTCAGTTCAAGAGTTACTTAAAGGCATGTGCTTACCAGGTTTCCCAACAAAACACCTCATCTGAAAGTTACCATAAAAGACCTACAACACTGTCTGACTTAACTTCACAATGCTGAGCTGAGGCCTGGGGTTTTTTGTTGTGTTTGTTTCTATTCAGTGATCCTCCATTGCTAGCCTAGAAATGACAGTAGGTGGAAACGCTATCTTTCATTACACAAAGTATAAATAGTGTAATCTATCAGCACTGTCAATCAAGATGATTGATTACAGGCTGTCATAGAGAAGAGTGACATATTAGAAAAGTTTTGTTAACAATGCCTATTGCTAGTCAGCCTGCCACAGAAGCTGGTGATTAATGTGTTGTCAGCCTGTAATCCCACACCCCTGGCTAATGAGGCAGGAATTTATCATCTTTACAGAGTGGCAGATGTCAGAAGGAAAGGAATCCAAGTGCTGGAAACAATATACTTTTTCTTACCACGCCTGACAAGTCTGACAGGCCTAAAAAACCACAAAGAAGCTTTGTGCAAGCATAAACTTAAAACGAGGAACTTTCATTTGGCATCTTTGCTTTAAATAGTGCTGCAAATCAGCTTCTATCCCTCCAAAAGGGCACAATAAAAAGCTCTATGAACTCTGAACCCATCCTTGACAACTAGGAAATCTCAGGAAAGGTTTCCATGGCAGGCAAACAGACAGCTTCCTTTGCAAGAAAAGCAGCAAGTAACTTTTAACTTTACCTGTGAACTTGTGAACTACTGCAGGACAAAAAATTCTTCTCATCACGCAGAATGTCCCCTACTTCAGTATTTTATCAATGAAGGTCTTAGAAAATAGCTCTCCAGAAAGTCCATATCAGTTTTGCATTACAGATTCATGCCAGGACACAGGAACACAAGACAGGATTGTGAAAATTCTGGAAGCTATTCTCGAAGAAAAATAGAATGTGACACAAGCATCTGCACTGAGAAGCAGCTCTTCTACTTTGTACTCAAAACAGTTTTGCATCTGACTGAAATATGCACAGATTTGATAACTCTTCCTTCAAAGTATTTGAAAAATACTTGAAAGATTCTCTTTGAGTACGCGAAAGCCACACAGACATGCTATGCCTTTGATATATCTATGTTACAGGAAATTCTCAACAGAACAGTGGGGATCTGCTTAAGTTTGCTTCTCCAAAATTGGTGAGTTCAAAATTCAGGTGTAAAGGCAAAAGAGAAATCGTGGCTTTAAAGAAACTTTTTAAGGAACGTTCATTTTTGCCTTCGCTGCAGCAAAGACTATAAATTATCCTAAATAAGGGACATACAGGGGAAAATTATCTGTTTAGTAAAAAAAAAGCAATCTCAGCAAATCTCAGGCAGCTTACAGCACTATTGGCTGGCACTGTTAGATGTATTAAGAGGTTAAATCTTCTGGTTTTGAAATTTCCGATACACTGCAAAAGGGCTGTATTTTGCAAAAGATTACGTGCGGCTTAGGCTCCTGACAGTCAGTAAGGAAAAGGGGCAAATTATCTGTCTTAAATTTTGACTAACGTAATCCTTTTTCAAACACAGATACCTCCACTAATGCAGAAAAACGCAACACACACACACACACAAATTAAATTATAAAGAGAGACAGCAATCAGGGAATAAAAACACTGCTTTCTGTCAACAGCACCCTTGGGCTAAAAAAAACAGCAAAACATTGAGAAATTTAATCTCCAAAAGGCAGCATTCTGGAGTTAAGGCTTATTTAAGGTTTATGAGAGACTGGAACTTCCCACACTAGTCAGTGAAAGAGAGGTTTACTGGCCTATAATCTGCGCACCCAGGAGGAGACCAAATCAAAACAAATAGCAAAGCCATGAAAACCAGACCCTTCCTTGCCAACAATGGGATTCAGTGACAACTTATGACCTTTGCGGAAGGCAAAATGTCCCTGACAGCTACCCCAGTGTCAACAACAAAGCAGCATTTTATCTTCCTTTTAAACCAAAGCTCTCTACAGAATCTACACAAAAGTGGTAGTTGGGACAGCAAAACAAGTAAAGTTGCATGTGATTTGACCTATAAATGAGGACAGGAAAACTGACTTTGAGCCTATACAGTTTTGCATGCTTCAATACATACTAGTTAGTCATTTCAACTGCTGATAAACTGGAACGGCCATATACATTTTCTACCCTTTTAAAGGGAAAGTAAAAGGTAGGCCCCATGTCACAGTTAAGCACAGGTTTGCAGATGAATGACTCATTAACTAATAATGGGACTGTGATGGCCAGTTTTAACTTGCTTTGGGGGAGGGTAAACTCAATGTGAATTTGTTCCCTCTTCTGCCTTGAGAAACCCTGATAGATTCAGCATAGACATTTCAGATCATATTAGTTTAAAACAGTTATAGATGCTTCAAACATCTCCTTCCCTCCTCAAGCCAGCGACAACAAACTTCACCTGATTTTCACTCTGCAGCCCCTTCGCAACCTCCCTAGTTAATAGGAATATATATCTCCTGAATCTGCATAATTCAAAATGTAATTTAACGTTCCAGCTCTATCTGGAAAGTTTATTTCTTTCAGGGATTAGATTAGACTCTACTTTGGTACATACTGACCTTTAATCCCCCTTGGCAGCCTCTCAGCAAACTGTGACATGTCACAGACTTGTTTGGAAAGAACCCACAGTTCATTGTCCCATGTCTTTGGGCTCTACTCTTTTGAACCTGGCTGACGTGAAGAATTCTTCCTCGATTCCACAACAATCATAAAATTTCCCTAATTCACCCTAGGTTTTATCCTGAAAAGCCTTGATTCAGAAAACTAGGAATTTAGGATAAGGCTAACGTCTGAAGACATCAACAGAACTATTCACAATATTCCATGGTCATGTCCTTGATTAGGTCCACAATACTTTGTGTAGTAAGGGATTCGTTCAAAAGCCCATAGTGACAAGAAATCTTGTTCCCAAATTTATAGACATTTTAAAATATATCTAAATCGGATTAGTTCTAGGCCTACATGCAAATTTCAGATTCTCCCACGGCCAACATATTAAACGTCAAATTCATCGGGAAAGGAATTGCCACTTCTGTTCCATGTTGATACAGTTCCTAGCACACAGAGAAATCTGGAATAGCAATAATATTGTTTCATCCAAAAATAATATTTATTGATGCTACAGCTCTAGGTGCCTCCTTACATTGAATATATGCCTCTTTAAAAGTGAAAGTACATACACTGCATCATGCTGCATATGGAAGACATGGCTATTATTAAATTTCTTTCCACTCTTAGCCAAAACCTGCACAAATTAATTCTTTACGCAGTTAGTTCTAATAGCCTATTATAACTCTGATGTCCAAGCAATTTCAACCAATGAAAAAGAGCATATCTATCTTCCTGTGTCTTAATACTGTCTGTAGAATATAGACCAATAAAAGAAATTAAAACAAGTTTATGAGCTTGCTTTATGGAGTTTGGATCTAATAAATCATAATTCTCCATAGAATTACAGTTGAGCTCTTTCTTGCATTGAGTTACAGAAACTTTTTGAAAGTGGGAGCATAATGTCTTTTTCTGAAGTTATGTTATTATTTTGGTCAAAGGTTGTTTACATTAAACAAATTCAATTTACCAAACTTTGACATGTTTGCACAACTGCATATAATTTATATTGGAAACATGACTTTTAAATGAACTTTCTGTAGTCTAAGATCCCTGGTTTCTTGCCTGCAGTTCTAGATTCTTATACTGCACCTAAAAAGCTTGTTGGTGGCATAAATCATATCCTCTAAGAGGTTTCCAATAAACTAAATAATGGCTGTAATTTCAAATTGTTCGTTAATACCTTCACACAAGCTACATCTATCAAATACTGATTTGACTTTCTTGCCAGGTGCAGCACTTTGTCAAGAAAATAGCAATCTCTAAATTAAGATTAGGGAAAGCAATTCCTTAATGCTGCTATTTCCCTGTTAAGTTTATTTTAGTAGGTTTGATAAATGGAATTTAAATTAGGATTTCATCATCCTGAAGCATCAGAGATTGATTGTAAAATAACCCTTAAAAAATCCATACTGACTTCTATAAGTTGATATGCTACCTGTGGCACACTGTAATTGTATCTCTACTGTCAAATATACTGGGTTGGTTTTGTTCTCTTTTCATTCTAAAAGACCGTATCTGTCTAGTAAACATGAAGCCAATCTATGCCATTCTTCCATGGGTTTCAACACAATACCTGCCAAGCATTCCTAGGTTTCACTGATTTTGCTGGAAACCAACAATGCCTAATGCTTGGACAACTCCAGGCACAAGATAAGAAGTAAAATTTAATACTCCCATTCAAATCTTGGGTTCTCAAAGGACGGCACAGTCCACACTTTAGGGGATAAATGTGGAAACAAGTGAACCTCTGGAAAGAGGAAGAACAATATAAGATGGAATAACATATTTTTCTTTAAGAATTATCCATCATTTCTTTAACCACCGCCATGAAACCACTCCTACTAAAATCAGCCCTTTTCCACCTTCACATAGCTTTTTCTCCCACTTTCAAGCTTGGTAGAGGATGAAAATAATCACAATTACCCCTCCACTATTAGGAAAATGTTTTGATTTACTATGATCTACATCTATACAGATATAGAGACATATGCCACCCAGACAGAAACACACCTCCCCCTGACTTGGAACCAGTACTGAGAAACCCAAGCTGGATTTCTAAGCCTGTCAAGATACCTGTTAAAATCTGCCTCAACACCCCTGTAAATCCAGGCCTAGCCATTGTAATGAAAGGCAATCCCTGCTGCATTAGAAGCAAGACCAATATTTCACTGTTGCTTAGCTTTGCACTTCTCTCTTCAGTACACAGTGCGAGTTGAGAGAAAGTATGTTCCAGACTGATTTTAAAAGTCTAAACTCACCAATGCTTCCAGCAGTATATCAAGTGCACTGTAGATTCTGATGTATTGAAACTGGATATGAATTCTGAAGTCAGATGTGGTTTTGAGACCTAGCTGGCTTTTGAGGGAGAACATAAGGTATTAGGTTCTGGGAGGAACTTCGGTCATTTCTTTCCTTTTTTTTTTTTTTTTTTTTTTTAATTCCTCCAAATCTCTCCAAAAGCCTTATTCAACTGTGGCTTTGTTACAGTCTGTACTCTTATCACTTTAATGTTTCCATTTTATAAAAATGATCCTTTCCGTTACTTGTACCTGATTTTGTAGTTTCATTCCGCATCACTGTCCTTCAGTATTAGTGAAAAGTAAATTTGGCTGTAGCCAAATTACATTTACAGACAGAACATCAAATTGCAGAAAAGTGGCTATTATCTTCACTTTAGTAAAATTTATAATAAACCTAATAAGCCTTTAGCTAAAAAAAATAACAGCTACTCAATAAAGCAAATTCTCAACATTAGCCTCTTAAAACAGTGTGAAGGAAAAGTAATCTTATTCCAAGTCACATGCTCTTTCTTCTGAAATTATGAATGCTGTTTAAAGACACTTAAATCCAGTTTACAAGCAGTTGAAATAATAAATGTTACCTAAGATACCTAAAACAGGAGTCCCAAATTTAGGCTAAGTGAACACAATCAGCATACCATCCTTGGGGTTACACCAACATAAACAGCTCTGCAACTCAGTTTGCACATCTCCTCAGAAATTAAATATTTTGTGGCTACAGAGTCTTTGGTTCTCAGTACCAGCTGAGTTGCTGTTCCAGTACTAAGGAAACCTCAATGTCCTCTGGAGAGCGTGTCAATTAAAAATGTCACCAGCCTTGTAAAGCACATGAACATACAACAAAAAAATTACAAGCTCCTGAAAATTACATGGTTATAACGTAAGTGCTTTAAAGTCTGTGTTAAGAACAGTTTAATTTCAGAACTTTTCAGTCATACAAGTATCTGATAATACTTAATTATTTCAACAATACAGAAATATTTTATATGTATGTGTATATTTTTTGGCAAGTTTGCTTTCTAAAAAGCTTTACTCCACTGCCCATTTTGCACCAAACCTTTTAGGAATATTTACATTTTTATCAAAGCAGTTCCAAATTCCACAATATTAGTTCAGAAACAAGTGAACATGCATTCAAGGGAGGCAAGTCAAATACACTTTGACTTGTCTTTTCATCCCAGCTTGTAAAGTCTAACAGGCCTGGACATAAAGAACTCTTGGAAAGGAGACTCCAAGAGAAGGGCCAAGAGAAAAAGTCCTTGAAAAACTGCAGTCAAAGGGGATAATAAACATATCATTTATTTTATATGGCTGAAGTCCAACAGAGGAAACATGCAAAATAAATACAGATTATACTAAACACACCTTCCTAAAAATGAATGTATCGCACTAGAAATGTGGCATAAAGCTCACATGAAAAATACCAGATACAAATTCATTAAGACAAGTAATCTAATTGCTTTGTGGAGAACACCTAAATCTGTGCCAAGAGTCTGGAATGAGGAAGAGGAAAAAAAATGCAGGAAGAACCACCTTTGGTGCTTTGATTTTATATTTTTGGTGTCTTTATTGACTCTACTTCACAAGGTCATATCTTTGCAGAAAAATGTATAGGACAAGTCAGATGCAACTGTCTACCTATCCTTACTTTGACTTAATTCTGATTATATCTCTTTGAGATCTTTAATTCTATGTACAATTCATTTACAGTGCTATGCCTTTCTAAGTATTATCATATTCTAGCTTTACAGAGAAAAGTGGATATATTCTTTCAGTCTGTGTGAGTTGGTTCAGGTTAAAAAATGCACCTGAAATAATCCCTATTTTTGCCCCTAGGGGAACAAGTTAGTTATTTTTCTGTACTGTATACTTGCCCCCACTCTGTGCATAGACTATGTCACAGTTCACGTGTTGCTTCTATACTGTTGAACTCCAGGATGTATTCCCCCACTTAAGCTCCTTTAACGTATGTGAATCTGAGAGCTATAGTGCTATATTACACTTTGATACGCAAAGGGGTAAGTCATAACTTGGGAGGTTTAGAAAGCTCTAGCTGCTGCTTCTCGGATCAAATCAGAGCTTGACTGCACATATACTCATTTGTTGTTTCATCTGTGGGAAGCTATAACAGAAAGGATCTTGAAATCAAGATCAACACACACCTCTTCCCAGGAAGGTCACTATGCTTATGTAAATGGGCTCTGAACTCAGGTGAGAAATAGTGCTGCTATTCCTGCTTCTGAAATAGTCAGTGGAATGGTCATTCTGCTCCACCAGCGTCTTCAAATCAGCTTAGTTTAGAAGAAAGCATGGAAGAGGAGGCATGAGTGCAGAGAGGAACCATTTTCTGCTGAGTAGTGAAAACAACTGCTTCTCAGCTATGACTAGTGCACACATCTTCACCCTCTGCTCCAATGGTATTTAAATGCAAGACACGCGAGTCTAACATCAGTCTCCCACTATCCTATAAAAAACTCATAGCCTGCAATCAGAGAGGCTTATCCAGAACAGGGAGAAGCAACAAGGGCATGTAAACAGGCAATGCTGAGAAGCAGTGTTTATGGCAAAATCCCAGCTGGCAGTAACCACCTCCCAGGAACAATTTAGAGACTCAACTCAAAGCTTAAAAATCAAAGCCCAGATTAAGCCCAAATGAAAACTACAATGCAGACATAGCCAAAGTTATTGGTGTTACAGATACAGCAACTAGAGGTATCACAATTTTAGCTTAAAAAGTGAAAGCTGACTCTCAGATTTATATCTTAAGCACCATAAAGGTGGCATGCATCTTCAGAACATGAGTAACAGATCTGAATAGCTATGTAGGTTCCAGGTGTCTTGTCAGGTATACACAAATGTAGAAATCCTCAGTAACTATTCCACCCTTCCCAGCAACACTGATGCACAAGAGTTTAAGAGTAGCAATATCGAACAAATTCTTACCAGTACCTGCATCTGTGCAAAATAGAAACATTATTAAACTTTAAAGAAGGAACAATATAGTCCTAAACATACAGAACAACTGAGCAGTTTTCCCATACAAGTTGAGGCTTCGACTTGAAAACCAACTACTGAGTACTACTCCTGCCTTGCCCTTTCAGCCAGAGCAGGTTATTTTTTTTTAACGGGGAATACAGATATGTGCATATACTTATTTATTTACCTCCTTCAAGTTTTAAATCTCTATTTCTTAGATCTCTGAAGCTGGTTAAAGTAACTACCATAAAAGTTGTGTCTGCTAAAGGTAAATGGTCAAAGGGAGAATTTGCTGTTAAGGATTTCTTTCTTTCTTTCCTTCTTTCCCATGCTGCTCATTTCATAAATCATAGCTCTTGTCAGCCATGTCCTGAGAAAGTTTTAGGCTGTTCTGACTTGGTAATCTCTAAAGAAGACTGTAGGCATTTCAACAATAACACAACACTCACTTGCTGAAATGGAAAAAAGAAGCCTAAAAGAATACTATGTTTTTACAACAGGAATGTGGCTCCTGTTTCAACACAGCAATATTCATTAGTGATGTAGTCCACGTTTCAACCTGTAAGGTATTTGTGAAGTACAGACGCAAAGAACAGATTTGCATTTAGAAGTCAAAACTACGGCTACTTGGAAAGCTATACATTTCAGTGGCATTGATAGCACTTGGGTTTGGTGAACTAATTAGAAAAAGGCCATTTAATGGTGCATTAGACAACAATTTTAAAAGCACGCAGAGAGACATTCATAAAAATTATTCATTGGAAGCTGACCTACCAAAAAACTAAACTGGGAGTGCAATTCAGCTTCTTCTGAATACTATGTGGACAGAGATTCCTGAGATAAAAAGAAGAAAAAAATCATAAGGGGAGTTAAATTACTGTTTTGTTTTGGGTTTGTTTTTTTTTTTCTGTAGCATATATCAAACTGAGCTTCATTGCTGAAATCATGAAGTTCTGGTTTTGTTTACTGCATTCAAAAGACGGACATGTCCCCTCTCTGCCTGACAAAGGGAGAAAATATGCTGATCAGCCTGTAGATGTTATCTCCTGCTACGCGCTGCAATTTTGCTTAGCATAAAGTTAATACGAAACATACATTAGAATTCTATTTGTGGTTAAAAAACCACACTTAACAATTTGACTTTTCATATTCGAAGACTTATAATTTATCCAGTTTCACACTCCTTTTCCTCTGTCCTTAACTGATAGGCTGCTACCTCATTTAGTTGATGAAAGTCTGGGTAGGCATGCAGTGGTTACTTCTTACCTATGGAATGATCATATTTTACTGTGATGAGGTGGGAATTTCATACAAGTCTTATGATAAATGATTGAATGGAACTTCTGTATCTTTCTTCGTAAAAATTACCTTTCACTTTGTATTTTCCTATAAACATTGAGAAACGGTATAATGTTCATGAAATTCTGTGTCAACACTAGCATTGTTTTTATTATATTTCTTAGCTTAATTTTTTAAGTAATATGCATCTGTAAACACACTTTTTATTTATATCAGAATTTACATTATTTTTAAGCTACTTTCTTCACCACGTGTACATGTTTTTGTGGTTTGTAACAGCTAATCTTCTAGAATCCTAAAATCACATAAGTTTTCTCTGCAGTTGTCTCTGTAAAAATAAACTGTTCATATTTTGCATTTATATTTCATATGTGATGTCTTGGATAGAGATTTGGGGTGGGGAGGTGGGGGAAGATGTTTCAGCTCAAAGTTATTTCTTATTGGTATATAAGCATATATAAAGTATTTGAACTAGAAACATAACTGAAACCCTGATGAGCCTACCTGTGAGTTTATTAAATTAGGTGTGAAACTCTCCACACTGTACTAGGTGGGGGCAGCACGTCCCTTCAAAAATAGTGATGTCCAACTATCTGCCAAGACCTGGCCCCTGAGAGTAATTTCTAGCTTGAATAACTGTAGGCTTTTTCTGAAGCCAATTGCTACTCTGCAGTCTGATCTTAATTGGGAAAGTAAATTTAATTATTTCTCTCTTGAGATGAAATTCACACTATTCCAGACTATGAAAGCAGAATATTAACTCTGGAAGTTGATGCCCATCGAACCTCCACATGTTGCCAGTGACCCATCATAGTGACCCAACACAGCTTACTAAGACTGTCACCACATAAAACGGACTGCCTATAATAAGCATAGTGGGTTTTACTCAAGTGATTTACAGCAGGGTTTATGGGAAATGATTTTCTACTATAATCATCCTAGAATAAGTCTTCTGATGAACAATAGCTCTTCAGCTCAGCAGTATTATCTCCAGATATCTTAAGTATTTCACAAGAAGACTGTGAGGTCTGCACAGCAAACAAAGCACACAAGTACTTAAACCTATTACTCAACAGTCTGTGACATAGCTTTAATATCTTTAATATTGTTAAATGAAATTAATGTTTAAAATATTTCTCATTAAATGTAATTAAACTGGAGAATTTTATGCCTAGAACATCAACACAAATAATGTGCCTTGCATAGTGCCAAAATGCTAGTTTCTTTTGACATTTAGCAAACCTCATCCGTAACAACTATCAGCTCTGAAAGAATTCAGATGTACAACTGGTTGGACAACTGGTGTAGCTAGTCTATTACATATTTTGCTATGAGAGAAAAATCACAGAAATACATTCTTACCACAAAGCCATCTGACAATTAGGTAATTTCATGAAATCTTCAGTATTTGCAGCAAACATGCTTTTGGGGACATCTTGACAAACCAGACATTTAAATAACCACTATTTTCAGTAGATTTTTTTGTGTGTCCCTTTCTCCCTTCCCCCAACACAACTATCTTTGGACCACCACAAAAATCAGTCCTACTCGGTGAAATTGTTAAGCAGCTGTTCTAAAGACAAGTTCATTTATCTAATGGATACACAATCCAAAAATCTAAAACCAATACTTTAAGCAGTTATTATGATTAATTATTTTATCACCTTACACAGGAGTAAAAATAACCTGCAATTACTGGCTTATCAAATACAGGTGGATTTCCTGGAAATACAAGGAATTTTGTGCTCGGTTACTTTAATGAAACTTAATCATAGAAGAAAAGAAAAATGACAAAAATTCTCTGGCAAAAAGTGAATTTGTGGGAGCTAAGAAGGTCACTCATAAAATGTTTAGGAAAAATGACACACTTCAATGATTAAAAAGCAGCATTAATGTAATGTCATTCCAAGTGAAAAATCATGTGTTAGGAATGCAAGTGTACATTAAGGCATCTGTTTGTCTTTAATGAAGGGCAGGAGGGGCTTCTATTTTTAAAATCTTTAAAATCTGAAGATTATAAGGAAACTTCCAATATTAAGATGACATTCTGCAGAGTATTTAAAAATCTCTAGCAGATCTAGAGGCATGCAATTATGTGTCTTTGAACTGGAGGGGTTTGATATTATTCTTTCACTTCCTATCTTCTGAAGAAGTTTTCTACAAAAGGCAACCATTATTGCTCACTTCAGCTGTTGGGGAGAATTTCTTGTTTGTATTTACAAGGTTAATAATGCAAATATTTTTAAATAATTATTATTTTTAAGAAGTGGAAAATCTCATTATATTCAAGAATCTGCACAGGATGATAGGATATTCATCCTTTTACCTCTTGATCTATCATTTGAAATATATCACCATATCTGTAGTGGGCAAGATCCCATTACAACACCAGTATCTGTGCTATTGACAGTTTTTATACCTGTTCATTGTTTGAACATTATGCTTTTAACATTTCCAACAGAGAAGCTGAGAATGGCACTGACGTGGCAGTTACAACTCTTGAGGTTTTCATCAATATAGGACAATATATGACACAGTGTCCTTATAGAGGCCACATCTACAGAGCAGGGGTAAAATGGCATTGGACATCAGGTGTATGAACAGAGTATTTAACTCTTCTTTGCGATACTACTCATCCAGTACATCTCAAATATGTGAATTCATTTAACTGTCTTGAAATTCCACTAATTTTGAAGTTTTGAACCAGCAAGCAATGCTTTAACTCCAAAAGGGAATCTAACCTATACTGGTAACGCAACCAAAACCAACTGATCTCTTTCTATGCGCATTAAAAAGCTCTGTTAATATTACACTTGGGACCATTATAAATGTCTTACATGGCACGCATTTAGGAAACATCAAAGTTTTATCACAGTCATTATAAAAATGTCGCTTCAAACTATTTTTATACTAATAAGATGGTCTTCTATTGAATAAATTGCCGTTACAGAGTGATTACCACTGTTAAAACTTACATTTAGTTCACAGGTTAGTACAGTGATGGATAACATGCAGGGAAAAAAAAAACAATGCATGATTCAACTTTACAGTTTGTCACTAACTGGGTTGATTTAAGTCATAGTTAAAGTTGAAATGTCAATTCTACGTGGAAGCAATAAGGTAACAGGCATTCCGCTTGCTTCCCAAGTACACAACCAATAATATACTATTATTTGTGCAGATAGGATAACCCATTCAGCCCACAACGCAACATATTCTGTCTCAAAATTAGCCAGTAAATTACTACTGTGGAAGCTATTAACAATCATAAAGCCCATTGAGTGTTACACGGTGTTCATAATGGGCATTCCATATGATTTGTACGAGAAACATGACTTAGTGATTCAAATGCAGCTGATCTGTGGATGTCGGGCTTACTGTGTAACCTCTTGTGATCATTTAGATGATATGTAAAACTTAATCTTTCTTAATATTAGTCAGGCAAATGCAGTGATAAAACACAACACTCCTAGAGTTTCTATTATCAATGTGTTCACTTGAGGCTTACACAGAAATGGTGTATTTTAAATGCAACTTAAAGAGTTTTCTATACTAGACAGGATTAAAATCCCCCAGAAGTAGTTTAAAATAGGCATAAGCAGTTATGATCACCAGATACCTGGACCTGTAGACATATTTCTTCAAACAACAGAATTTGTTATAAAAACTGGTATCTATTGAATTACAGTTAAAGTCATAAATGTCTGTTAAATTGGTGCATTTCAATTGTTGAAGCGGCCAGGAAACTTAATGCTTCGTTAACTGAACAGAACTTTTTTCTGAAGTTAACTTTTTTCTATCATTGCTGCTCAAAGCAACTTACACACGTTATTTTAGCAGGCTTACTGTTCAGATCCTTCCAGACACCTCCTCTCCACAGAGAGAGGACTCTACAGCAAGAGTCTATGGCATTTATATTCTCAGAGCTGTAACAAGCACATTAAAAAGGAAAAAAGTTATTCTTGAAAATATAAGCTCTTCTAATATAGTCTGTTTCTTCTTGAGGGGGTGGCAAAGGGGAGGCACAGCAGAAAGCAAACTATCCCAAACAGGTTTGACCGCAAAGAAAATAAACGTTCCAGTATTACTGATTTTTCTCCCTCTATAAAAGTACTTTGATAATGCCCTTCTGACATAACCTTTAAGATTATGCCAAATCCTACCACTTGTATGAGAGTCCATCTGCCCTATTTTGAGAAGCAAGGACGGGTAGAGAAAGATAGAAAGGGAGATTTGAATACCTTTGTTCCAAAGAAAAGAAAAAACCCCAGTGTGTGGTGGGAGTGGCTCCAAACTGAGAACCTCTATTCCTCAATTCTTATTTCAGATACAGTAATTAGAAGGAGTGAAGATTCACATTGCAACAATTGTCTCTTAAAGCCTCTTTCTTCGAGTGACAGAAGGAATTTGGGACCCACACGTTCTAGATACAGAGCAGGGAGGAAGAGAACAAAGGAATAGCAAGAACTGTCTTCTGCACTGTAAGGGTACACTTAAAATATGACAACATGAAGGTTTCAGGAGCTACAACCCCTCTCTCATTTATATTACTGCCAAGAGAATATGGTAAGATTCTGAAAACATACCAGAGATTCAGGGATAATAAACATATATAACATTAAAGGAAATGGTTGTTTCTGAGATCTTTGGTTGGACTGTTACAATAAATAAACATCCACATGTGCAATAGCTGGTGTCCCTTATGTGGCCTATGCGACTGAACCCAAAATATACTTACCCTTTCTATAGGTATACACAAAAACCCCACACTTTTTTTGTTTGATTGGTGGTTGTTGTTATTTTTAATCCTAAAAGCTAACAATAATACAAGGAATCTTCAGCCTACTAGCAGTGTTGGAACAGTAGTGGACCAAAGGTTCCCAGTATCAGTATCTTGATGCTGGTTCACTCCAACTCTACTGTGTGCAAGTTGTCTGTGGCAAATATTCATTAATTTACAGATATCTGCATGAGTCTACTATAAATCACAAGATGCTTCTGCTTGAATACCTGAAAATCAGGGATAGTACATATTTGAGAAGGAAAAAGAGGAAGGAAAAGCTCCTTCAATGTTAACAAACACGCTAATCTGCTTCCAATCAAACAGGCAGTTACTCTGCTACTTCCATGAATTCTGAGGCAAGCATAATTTGATAGTTAGACATTAATAAACCCATTTCATGGATCTTACTACTATCTGATAAAGAAGCTTTCTTTTGCTATCTCTTTAATGTTATTAAATAAAGTAAACTCATATCTGGCTAAATAGGCTTCACGAGTGCTAATCTTAGCCTAAAGCATTCTAATGGATTGACTCTTCCTCAGTAGGGCTATATAAATATTTATAAAGACTTCACACGAAGAGCAGATCTGACATAGGGCTTTAAAATACTTCTCAACAGAACCTGGAGAAATAAGAGATTTTGTAAAGACAATGAAGGTCCTAGCCCTCAAAAACCCCTCTTAAATCCTGGAGGGATGGTAATAGCACACAAACATATGTCTGAATCTGCACACAAGATTCATATTAGGGCCATGCTACCAGCCTTCCAATAGTGATAACTTATGCTTGCAGTCTGCCTTACAAGATTTTCTTCTTACCTGGCTCATCTACTTTTCTTGATAGACAGCTTTTTTCATATCCCTAACAAAGGAAAAAGTGATTGTGCTATTTTTCTGATTTGTTTTTCAGTGGAGAATAACCAGCACAGAAAGCTGACAGGAAAGCCAAACACACAGTCTATTCTCCCTTTAAAAAAAAAAAAAAAGAAGTCTTCTCCAATACAAATTACATCAGAAAAGTATTTCTTTGAGTAGTGCTGAAGAGAAAGCATGAAATCCTGTCTCCACTGATAATACAAATTGTTTCTAGCCACTGCACTGCAAGCGGGATTTTACTAAAGATACAAAGAGGTAACCCTTCAGCCTAAGCCAACAGGTTCGGCCACAGGATAAGTAAATTATTTTATTCCCACTACAGCAAGTTTCTACCAGTTAAAACTATTCCACCATTTCAATGTTATTGCTGGGAAAATAATACACCAGCAATTTAAGCCCTTT
Source organism: Megaceryle torquata (assembly GCA_024611175.1). Taxonomy (NCBI): domain Eukaryota; kingdom Metazoa; phylum Chordata; class Aves; order Coraciiformes; family Cerylidae; genus Megaceryle; species Megaceryle torquata. The sequence continues at coordinate 107,888 of JANIJG010007223.1, forward strand.
TCTATTTTGAGATCAAGCAGCTACCATTTTCAGTTCACACGGCATATTCCTATTTGATTAAACTATTTCTTTAAGAGAGCATACGAAATATTTTCTGCCACGCAAAACAGATCTATCATGTATCCACCTACACACTAGCCCTGATAATGCAGTGTTTTCATGATAATTATCAATACAGACATTGGAAGAGACTACTCTTATCTTCAGGTAACTGTAGTATTGGCCTAATCTTCTATTCAACCTTTTCTCCACATATAGGCCAAAAAAAGATAAGTGATTTTTCAAATTTGCAACAGCTGGTCTATCACGTACAACATTTTGACATCCCCTCACTGAAAATAAACTTGAAATTAACTTCCATGAACCTTCTTTGGGATCACCAGACAGTCTACATTGCAACGTAACTGCTTCCCAGCTGTAAAACTGCAAAGAATATTAGGCATGTGCCTTGTTCTCCCAGACCACACCAGCCTTCATGTTAACTTCACTGCGCCAGTATTACACAAGATTTATAAGGCTTGAATTAGTGCATTTTAGATTTAATTAGAGCTCCATCAATTTTCAGTAGTCTTACTACAACACTGCCTCAGCCAGTGATCGTTGGTTTCCTTTGCATTCTGGGCAGAAGGTAGAACACCAGGCTGTAAAGGACAAGACAGCCATTGGCTCTGTATACAGCAGTTTAAAAACAAGCCAAACCATATTCCATTAGGGGTTTAGCAAATCAAAAATTAGACTTCCCACTTGCCAAAATATGACCTCAAGACGACAGACCAAGTAAGTTCTCTACCAACAACGTATCTATTCATTTCTACTTGGGGGGAGGTAGAGGAGAGGGTAGAGTAAGAGAGCACTCATACAAACAACAGTTCTTCCTAAGTTCTCTCCAGAGAAACTGGTAAACATATGGGGGAGAAAAAGACCCAAAATCTATGTTGCTATTGCTATGAAAAATAACATCTCTAGTTTCATGATCAAAAATAAAGGGAATGTATAAAAATAAGGGAAAATAAAATGCATTCTATTCTTTTTCTTCCCTTACTTGCAACTGTGAATGGCCTTGCAGCACTGCTTCCCAGAAAGTTAGGTGTATCCTTTATCGAGAAACCATGCACCATTCTGGCCTGGTACGTGAACTCCATTTAAATACATTTTTCTATTCACAGTCTGAACTTTCTCCCCTTGTAAGAACTGTCAGACATAAACAATAAAATACAAAGTACTCCTATCAGCAAATTACCTGCATAGCAGCTGCTGAAAATCTTGCCAATGAAGTATTTCTTTAGAGAATGACTGATTGGTTGTTTTGAAACTAAAATCACATGTGCAGACATTTTAATGAGTTCTGCTTTGGAAAGACCATTTGACAGTGCACAGATCTATGTTTGTTTCTCTTGCTCACACTGACACAGCAGACTACTTCAGCATCTACTGAACTGGAGTAAAAGCAGATAGAAAAGCTTTCTTTATCTGTATATGTGTTACAAAATTCTTCTTTCATATGAAGTGCTTTTGCCGAGTCCTGTTACTCCGTCTTTCAAATTGCACACATCTCCAACTCGTTATTTAGAAGACAGTAGTCTTATTCAGACCATAAAGATATGAAAAATCATCACATAAGAGGAAGGAAAAATGTTGGGGTACATTATACAAAAGCAACACAGTTATAAATTTGAGCAGCCCTGGCGCAATGGGTTAATATTGGGGCCTGTTAGACATGTCTGGTACAATATGCAATATGAAACAAAGCACAAAACTCCTGCCAAAATGCATGCAAAGCAAGCAAGCTCTCCGAGAATAGCTCTAAGACCCAGCAGCACAAATACTTTATGCTTCATGTTCAACAATCCAACAGACTTGACCTGTAGCTAACTGCAAAACATGCAAATGACATTCTGTTCAAACTCAGGAATGTTATTTTTCCACAGAACTATGTACAGTTTCCTCCAGTTTGTGCTTGAGGGGCTTGATAACAGGTAGAACAGGAACATTCATTGCCTCTACCACTCCATTTTTCTCCCTAGAGTGACTACTTCTCTGGGGTTAGTACCTCCACCTTTTCCAACTTTTCTTAGTTGAAAAATAATAATATTAGTCTGTTTTCTTACTCATAATGAAATGTTTTATATCCATTTTCAATCATTGGTGATTAAGTAGCACCCATACACCATAACAACACATGCTTAGTGGAAAATAAAAGCAATAAAAGAGCAAGACTTATTTTCATATGGATGCATCATATAGACGCAAAACTTTACAGTGAGAGTCAGAAGCCACAGTCTGGTGGCAAAATAATAGCAGGGGAAAAAAACAGGAGAATGCAATAATAAAAGATGACAATGATCCACATGCTTGTACTTAAGTGGATCCACTTCCTTCCTTACAAGAATTACTGGTCAGTCACATCCACATTTTACCACTGGAGCAGGATCCCGACTCTGCAGCATGACTGGAGATAGTTGTGTATTATTTCAATAAAACATTTTTCTTCCTCATTCACTTATTTTCCCTATGTACTCACACTAATAATCCTTTTGATGAAACCCTCCAGAAAATAATTAACTTTAATAGCTCTTCTGCAGCTAAAGCTGCAAAACTGCATAGGAAATATAAATGAACTTTCTATAGCAAAACTTAAGTCTTCAAAAGAATAATAATAATAATAAAAGAAAAGATTACAAGTTCAGCACCGCTTCTGGGGTAAAAAAGTATATTTGTGATAAATGTATCAAATCCCCTAAAAACTACACCCATTGAAACTTGATATTGAGGCTGATTTGCTTTCCCAGTCATATAGACAGCACGGTTGTGTACAATCTTTAAACAAGTACAACCACAGAGAAATGCTGAGAGATTTAAGAGAAATAAAAGCATGATCAGCTAGCTTGTAATCTTCTTTTCTCTTACTCTCCTCCCTATAGCTGCATTAAATTGCCTGTTGAGAACAATAACATATTTGTGCTTTTATAGGTAGAGTGATTTGTATTATGTAAAGATTTGGCTAACAGAGTAAAGATGCATTCACACTGAGCTGGATTACATGCTGTTAATAATTTTCTGGATGCTCTAGGGGACCCGTAATTCTGGAGGACTACAGATTAGCTTTTGAATATGTGCTTTGTAATACATCTCAAAGCAGACTTCTTTAATTTACTTTTTGTCATTTTTCTAGAACCACACTAACCAGAAATCAAGTAATTGAAAGTATTTTGAAGGAAAAAGTATACCACAATCAAGTTTTTATTCCCCACCCCCTCTGTAAGATTACACAAAAAATCCGCCTTTTCCCAACTCCCACACCATTTCAATAGCTTTCATTAGAACATCAGACGACCCAGAAGATGGGATCAGGTTTGTGGTACTGTTCTATGCATGTTGAATAAATAGGTAATTCAGCAAGCAAACCAGAATCTGTTGTTCTGCATAAAAGCTCAAGCTATCTAGAAAGCTGGTCTTGCTGTGCACTGGCTTCTATTACAGAAAATAACCTTAATATACATTATTTTAACAAAATTAATAAAATACTTCCAATCGCAAAGAAGTACCCCCAGAAAGACACTAACAATTCTTTTGTTACTTAGCATAAACTTCAGCATAGACCAGACTCCCATGAAGCACTGATACCTTTTGGCCACCATTTGCTAAATATTGAAATCCTTTGTAAACTCTGTCTTTTCACAATTTTTGAAATACTTACTAATTCAGAACAGTCTTAAAGTATATGTCTCTCCAGTAAACATATTCTCAGACTAATTCAACTGGGAAGCACACTATAGTGTTCCTTACTGAATAAATTACTTTTCTTAGCATTATAAGGTTCACCTAGCAAGTACACATTCACTGGACAGAATATACTTTTCATGACCTTTGGTCCTCAGTTATAATTAGTTGTCTGGTCCCAGTTGCTTACAGTGTAAACAAAGACTGATAAACCCACATTGGTTGCATGTATTTATTACATTACAACACAGCTGCCAAGTGTCTAACCGTTCTAATAAAAAACTATTTTCTAAGGTTTACGTTTTATTGCCATGTATGACTCCCTTATTGGTTAGCATTTTGGAGTTGTGGAAAAGGTTATGAATTTAGAAACTGACTGCATTCATATCATATTTAAAACTTAATGCTATTTTATTAAAGACATATGGGCCTCCAAAGTACACATATTAAATGTCATGTAAGAAAAGTAGCAGTTTAAATCATGGTCAAATTCATTTTTGACGTGACTCCTGAGGCTTCCCAAGATCTGAACTATTTCTTTGTAAATCTGGCAGTTTAACCACACTCATAAATCACTTTCAAAGCATATTATTTCTTAATTTTACTGCATTAAAAAGCATTTGGCCTATACAGTGAACTGTTTGTAACCGTTATTTGAACAAAGTTGCATATTTAGTCTTACAATGTGGGAAGAAATGAAGTCCTAACTTCTCAATCCCAAATTACTTTTTATTTTTACCCAAATTATACATTTCCTAATGAAATGTGCCAGAGTAAGACAAGTAGAAGAGTTTTCTGTATTGATGTAACAGAAACCTTCATCTCCTTCTGCTTCAAGCTCATAAATTAGAAACACAAAGGCAATTGTAATTTAATCATTAAGCAAATATCCCACAGGTTCTTTACAAGAAAGAATGCCTAAGGTTTTCAAGCCCCACCAAGGTTGAAAGAGAAATGAATCATCTATGGGACAATGCACATGTGTATACTAGGTGCCTTGATATAATGACATTGGATACACTAAAACTGAAGCATATCTTAAATATACTTAAAAATTAAATGCACATAACTTGAGGACAGATTCCCAATTCCTAACTCACAAGAAACTGGCTCCAAAATAGATCATTCAACAGAACAGGATTCAAAACAAAGCCATTTTGGAAACACAATTGAAATTTTCATTATTTATCAGAGACATTCCTAATGGCAGAGTTAATTACAATTGGTATGTTTTCCTATGAACATTCTGTCTTTGGATACTGTGAGTAACAAAGATAAATTAGGACAATTTACTGCAAAAGCTTTACACTGTCACTAATTCCTTCAAACAGAACACCAGTTCTGGTTCTTAGCAAATGTTTTAGATGTTTTTATCCACACAACAAACCCCTGAAACAAGGATGCATAACCAAAGTCACAAAATTTTAAATGTTTTATGTCAACTTGATTGTCTGCAATATAGGCAACATGCTCTTGTCGAGGTTTTCAAGAAAGGTAAAACATTAGTTTGTATAGTGTACAGGAAAAAATTAAAGGAGAAAAAACAAAACAAACAGAAATTAAAATAACAAGAAACAATCAAAACCTGAGAAAACAACACATTATTTGGGTAGAAGATTTCTTAAGAGTTTTAAAGGGTGCTTGCATCAGGTTAAGTTTGCGTATGCCTTTCACCTAGATTAATAAAGAATCCATGTGTGGAAAATGACTGTATAAAGACTATTCCCTTGCCCATAAAGTCAATTGAAAATCTGTTGCTTTGTTCTAAACTGGGTAAGATTTTTCAATGGCCAGTCTGATTAGTACAAGCTCTAATTAGCACTGTGTTCTGCAACCAGGCACAGGATTCAATAAAATTATTCTCCCCGTATTTTAACATGATGAGGTTAGCATCGGCTTCATCTAACATTCAGGAACTGAACCAGAATCTGTAAATGAATTATGATTTTAAGGGAGAAGATGAACCTGTATTGCATTCTTTTCCTTTGACAAAAAGAGCAGTTTTAGAAACTCATTAGGCAAAATAGTTCAGGATTTCTCACAAAATATCCTTTTGGCCTATACATCTCTAGTAAGGGTGGAGAAAATGAGAGAAATATTGGTCCTTCTCTGAAAACAAATTAATAATTCCTTTTCCTGAAATAACTCATAAGGCAGCTACAGATTGGTCATGTTATTAGTCATTAATGAAGAGAGAATAACAGATATGCTTGAGCTATTAGGAGATGACTTCATCACTACCAGCCCCATGTGCTGCTTGGACCATACTCCCAACACTAGTGTGGGGGAGGATTGTTATAATGCTCTTGTCTTTGTGACCTGCCAATATTTTACAGTAGACAATCTCTCTTTTAGCACAACAGGAAAGTCAGGATTCAGCTGCTTAAACACACACTTACACTGCCATTTTAGCCATCCTACTGTAAATGGGCTCAGCTTCCAATGGTGGCTCCAGAAAAGCTTGCATGTCCTATAGATAATTATCTGTCATCCCTACAGGGACCTAACTTTATGCTTTAGAATTTGTAACCTGCACATCACTGTAGACTGCTCTTTTTTGACCACGACCCCACTTTTGACAAACAGAAACATGTTGAAGACCACTTCTGTAGAGTCAGGGACTACAGCATTATGACAAGCATCATTAAAAATGTCATTGTGCAATAAAAACAAAAACATTTTTCTAATGGGAAATAGAAGCAAAGAATGCTAGGAGAATAATTTGCAGAGAATGACATGTTGAAGGCACTCTATTTCTTACTTGTTTACTACTTTGGTCTGGATATATATTCACTACCACCAAGTTGTCAGCTACATCATAAGAGAAAGTTTCTTGAAAGGTTTACATTAATGAAGAAGTAGTACTTCAAGACATAAAAGAAGAAAAAAGAACACAGTCATTTGAATCACAAAGATCTGGTAAATTGTTCCAAATAAATACTTTCTGTTCAGCACCCATGCTTCCTAACAGTCAAGGAGAGGAAAGGAAGGCAAGAGGAATTGAGGAGGAAATTTACAGCAGAGAAATATAAAAGTACCATGCAATACCGAGTACCCTGTAAGCAGTGGGGGAAGCTTTCAGTAATTTAGATCCTAGAATTTGCCAACAAAAGACCACTGAAAACCAGAAGAGTACACAGAGACGTAAAAATAACTATAATAATCTACATGATGTGGCTCACAACTATGCATTTCATGGATGTTAAATTGAACATGGATGTTCAACTAAACAGTCCCTATTATCTAAAACCCTATAACCCTTTAGTTAGTATTTTCCCCCCCTCTTCGAAACACTAGTGACTTAAAACCACATGGTAACCTAAGTTGGTGTGAAAAACAAATCATAATTGTGAAAGCATGAAATAAAAAAATTACTCAAAAGTTCGTACCATGTTGCTTTGTATATGATAATCACCTTTCTAAACAGCAAGCAGTATAAACCTCTGCCAGGGAGAATGACAATGAACTTGGTTAAATTAATGTAAAATAGAATTCTGGTTATATCATGATCTTCCTGATAGTACATTGTCACTTACTGAAAGATATGTAACTGAGAATATCACATCTTCATATAATTTTTGTCTTCATTTGCAGTGGCCCTTGTGACTACATTTACCTCTAACAGCTGGTGACCTCTGTTTCATGGCTAGGAATTAACATATATTCTAACCATCACACTCAAGACTGCTGCTATTCCAATGGGAATGACTCAAATACCTCAAAGCTCAGGAGAGGGTTAAAAAAAAAAATCACCTATAAGAATAAAAGAATAGACATAATGGGGTCCAGAGTTTTGCCAATGCCATATTAAATACTTGCTCGTTTGTTGTGGGTTTTTTTTGACAGAATGCAACATATGAACAAGTCCTATGCCTAACAGTAGTGTCACCTCATAATGAGATCCATTGAATTAGTTCTTCTGAAAAGAGTAATTACAGAAGAGTGCAGTGAGCTCTGCCTGTACAGCAGCAGTGTTTCTGTTTTCAAGACAGAAGTTACAAGATAAAATTCTAACCATATTGATCCATTGGGAATTTAATCCAACCATGACTCCTGCCCTACTGTCCAATATACAGTATTACATTCTGCTGAATGTCATTTTGTTAAGTAGACTGAATAGGCTGATCACGAGACAAAAGCCAAACAGTATGTATGCAGCATCTAATAATTGAAGTTTCCGTAACTCTGAACCCACAGATAGGGGGTAAAAAACAAAAACAAAACCAAAAAACACCAACCCACAACCAAAACAACCAACAAAACTAGTAATAATAAGCTGTCATGCTAGCTTCTGCAATGAAATGGATGTGTTAATGATACACGCTGCCTATTGCCATTCATCAGAGAACCTCCAAGTACTTTACAAATGTGAAATAAGTCTTACAAAGGGATCAATTTGCTTAGTACTAGTGAAAGACAGACACCTTTCAGGTGCAAAGTAACAGCTGGTTAACTAGCACACTGCAACACTACATAACGGTTTAGGGCAGAAGGTGGAGAAGAATGCCTTAGTAAATTGAGACTGCAGAGAAATCCATGGAGGCAGAACATAATTGCCTGAATTGGAATCAGGCCAGGGCTTCAGGAGTAACACCCCTTCCTATCTGAAAAGTGCACTGGGATCATTAATGGCTAAAAGACAGTGGCTTCCCTCACAACTGTATACTTTTTTTTAAGGAATAATTTTAGGAAAAAGACATCACCTTTTGTATTCTCTACCTTCAATAGCAATTAGATGGTGAAATGTAGTCCACATAATACCTTCCCAAAAAATTAAATATATATCTCTTTTTCAAGAATTATCACCACAAGAACAAACCATGAAGAGTCTTTCCCCCTACCTGAACATACATATGACCCACACGTGTCTATTACTCCTTTTTGACAGCTGGAACTACATCAGGCTAAGTAAAAAGAACACATTCCTCTGCGATTTCAGCAGCTGCATGTTTGCAGCTTTGTCCCCACTGTTTAAACTCATTTTTCCCTCATTTACTGACTGAGGTTCATCCTCTCTAATCACGTGACCTGTCACACATGAAGACACAAAACAAAGCGAAAAAAACCCCAAAACAGTTAATACCCTTTCAATGTCTTAGCTTTCAGGTGTAAGAAGATTGCATGCCAGTTTCTTAACTTTCAAAGCTTTTTGTAGCTCAGATTCCCAGCTTTAACTTTGCTATAACTGTCTTTGCTTCATCTTTGGATACTGACCCTTATTTTCCTTCTGTTGCCTGCTTTTTCCTAAGACTTACCTTTCAGTTTGCTTTAACACAGCTGCCTTTGCAGGCAATCCGAGGGCAACTGTTTACCAACTGGCCTTAGCAGACTGTTCTAGATCCTCTTATTAATTCCACCTTTTCCAGGAGCAAGAGCTTCCTTAACGTGATGCACAAATTCACTGCCAGATCAAATTTATTCTTAGGCTTCTTCACTAGGACACCATGCTATGTAGCAACACTAGTCTGCTATGGATCATACACAAAGGTGGTGGGATCTATTGCACAATAACAGGAACCAAAGAGTGGAGTCTATTACTCTCCTTCATATGCACGTTTAATTTGATATAAAGTCAAAGGAAATTCAAAAGTACCTATCATATATTGCTAATTACTGAATTATTTAATCCAAAGGCTACATTTTAAGCTATAATAGCACTGCTTGCTGACCCGTATCCTTATACACTGTATGCTTGCAGGTCCACACATCATTCTCCAGTCTCATAGGTGTTTTCTATAAAACTTCATTAGCCATTTGATGAACTACCAGCTTTCTGCTTCTTAGTCTACTATATAACTTTTAAGTCACACCTGTAGGCCCCTTATCACTTGGAGAGCTACAACTATTACAGTTCTTAAAAGCTCATGTCACTAGTTTTCCCTACAAGCACCATGAGATGTAATAGCAGATTTTATCTCTCAACACTGAATCAAGACATAGCCATGTTTTAGGAACTGATTTGTACATTGTAACAAAAAGTTGAGGACTTTTTAAAGTCTTCTGAACAAAGTATTCTTGAACTTATCAATATCACAGTTCAAATTCCATTCACTGTGCTTTGTGATGAGCTCACGCAGACAGATGAAGAGCAAATAGTCAGCTATTACTGCAGTGTGACTATTGAGGGGACATACAGATAGAGGTAGAGAGGGAGGAAATACTATCTGATGTTTCAAAGATTGGGGCATATCCAAAAGATTCTTTTGGTCTTCAACTAAATAGATAATACAAACATACAAGAATCTAAAGTTCCAAGTTCAATTAAAAAAAAAGAAGATGTGGATCAGTATACCATAAGGAATTGGAAAGCAGAAGGAAAAAAAACTAAGGTCATCTCTTGGTTGTCCAACACCTTGATCACTTCTTAATGTTGGAATTACACAATGGTTTTCTTATTTCTTATTCTACCGCATTCTTCATCACACCCATTCCTCTGCAGTCCAAGGAAAGGCTTCATTCAAGATGTCATGCCCCGGTTTTAAAAAATACATAAAACCCACCAGTTTATAAAAATGATATGCAAATGTTATTCACACAATTATTTCATAAACTGTTTACATAGGTATGCTTGCTTACATTTATTTAGGCTCATCAGATTTGAGATAATGGTATTTTTAAAGTGAAAATTTTTAAATGACTGAACTTAGCTCTGTCAGCTTAGATCAAATAAGTACTACTCTGCTATCTGGTAGATGGTACTCGGCAATTATTTCTTCCAAACCACCAGTATTTATATGTAGAAATATAAATTCTGGCTTTTTTTCTTCAATTACTCTTTACTCCTAATTTTGATGAGTCATTAGGGGATTTTGAGCCAATCATGTCATGGACTCTTGCTTAAAATAGTTACTGTCCAAAGAGCAAAATGGATACTGCACTGTACCAAATAGCAGCATGACTGGTACAGTGTTTTTGAAGTCAATATTATTTACTGCATCACAGTCTAGGTTGGAGTCTTAAATTCATTACATTCTTCTGTTTTACTATGTGAAACCCTGACATCTGGATAAGAAAACCTATTATGTTGAAACTTCTCAAAGAGGTATCTTGCTAGCTAGTGGTTCATTGACAGTGATTCTTTAAACTCTAAAAGCCCTTTGCTCTACATCTAGTACAAATACTTTAAGTTCATAAGCCAAGATCTCCACGCAATGGTGCTGTTAAAAAGGCAAACAACAATTGTGGGCAATACAGATGTTCTCCAAAAGTTTCTCTGTCACCTTCAATTTTTTTTTTTTTTTTAAACTAGCCACATTTTCCTAATATAGGGACAGAGAAAAATGGTCCATGAGATGCATTAGCAAAACTGCCTTGACTAAATTCTTGAAAGCAGATAGGATACATTTATTTAAGAAAAATATTGTCCCTGTTAAATACTTAAAGAAAAAATAACTAAAATAATTCCTTATGCCTCACCTGATTTTAAAAGAATTTGAGAAAGCATGTATCTGCATTGGTCACTTTGATAATGAGCTTTTCCTATGACCTTAAACACAGGAACACTGACAATGATCTGAAAGCAACACTGTAGATTTTAGCTCACCTTATGTCTTAAACTGTACTGCGTAAATATTTACTCTCCTATCATAATGAACTCCCCTCTATCCTTCAAGTAACAGTGTGAGGAAGAATCACATACACTCATTACAGGAAACATAGATATTAGACTCACCACTCTGCTTAAGTGTCTCCATCTTAGTTCCATCGAGAACAAATGTTATGTCAGGTTTTACAGATACAATTAACTAATTATAATTTATTGTAATTTATAATTATATATATAAAAAAACCATTTGTGATGAAAAGAATGCATCTGAGGAGGAAAAAATTCAACATACCTATACTCCCACCTTTTGTTGTAGAGTTTCCTTTATGCACAGTGGACAAGATCCTCCTGGTGAAGTTGCAAGAAAGCAGAGTAACTCCACATAACAGTAAGTCAGTTACTTGGAACACTAAACAATCAGTTACCCATGGATGCTCACCAGTGACTTGGTCCTATGAACTGCAAGACCGTTACATGTGACCAAATGCACACTACTTGCTTTTGCTGCCTGCCTACATTTGGCCCATACCTGGGTCTAAACTAAAGTAGCTGCTCTATCACCTGATGTCCTCTCGCCAGCCAAGAAGGGCAACTGCAGAAAGGCAAGGAGATTCACAGGTTGAAATGAAAACAGAATTAATGAAACAGCCAAATGAATCCCATGGCAGTGTAAAGTAAACAAAAGTTATACTCAGCCCAACAAATGCACAGCGGTCACAATAAATGGGAAAGCAGTCCTCAGGGACAGGAAGAACAACAGGATCAGGGGACTCAAAGCAGAAGATAGCCTCATCCTCAGCAAACTTCCCCCTTTATAGTGGGCATGAGGTTTATGGGATGGGACACACCTGTAGCCTGCTCATTAGCTGCCCTGGCTGACTCCAAACTGCTAATGGCCTGCAGACTACAGCAGGCCTATGATTCTGTCCCAGGGAAACCAGGACACCAACATAAATAAAACCGATACAATTAACAACCTTAAAAATGCAGTAAGTTGAAAAATAATTGTTGTGCAGAGGGGTTACAAAATAGTGGTAAATCACAATATTTCATAGAAGCAAGTGCGCTAACCCGGTATGAAGCAATTAAATTCATATTTAAAGAGCCCTATGACAGCATGTACCTATTCATAGTAACATACTTCAGATAAAATGGATGCATCCACATTTTATCATCTAGATTAAATGATCATGCATACAGACCTTTAATACATGAAATTATATGCTTTGATACAGAATTTCATCACCTGTATCAGATGCAATGTAAAAATACGTACTCTCAAATCACATTCTGTTTTGCATCTCTGAACTTTTAAACATTAAACAGTTGGAAGCACAATTCATATACCTATAAACCAAAGAAGGGTATAGCTTTAAATAATTATGTCAAGAAACGACAACTGTACTCTTTGTAGTAGAAGGGATGAATAATTACAAAGCTGGGACATAATTAAGCAATTTTGACTGTCATATTCTTGAGCTGTCTTTCTGATGTGAAGTGCTGTCATGCCCAGAAACACACTTCACACTGGACAGGCATCTACCACTTTGATCTACACTTACGCCAGTGAAATGAGGTCATGGTCTGGTCATTAAACAAGGCTTCCTCATCTGTCTCAATGCCTCTTATCCAGCCAGGCTTACCCAATCTTTATTAAAATCGGGTATGATACAATGTTCAATATTTTGACAAAAGAAAACATAAACATCACAGAATCCTGAAGTTTAGCTCCCACAGCGAGATGGAACACTGCATTGTAACATTAAATTGTTCTAATAAATGACTGCATCTTTCCATAAGACAGTCACATCACAAACATGTATTTTAAACAAAGGATGAAATGAAGCAAAGCACAAGAAACTGCAGTGTTCTATTAAAAAAAAAAAAAAAGTGAAATGAAAGTAAAAAAATTTATACTAAATAAAATATTTATGACTTAGTGATGACTGGTGATTGCTAGATACTTTTGCACTTGAGTAAACATAAAGTAGTCAGATGGAAATTTCTTGCTTTTATTCTCATTTTGTGTATTATATCTTGGTGGGGTATTTTGCTCTCCCAAGTATTTCATGTCAAGACTAAAATGAAAACAACTCCCCACATCACAACTTCTTTAGATCATAGGTCTGCTTTTTATGCTGAATAAGGCATACCATCTTCTGCTTATCATAACGGGGAAAAAAACCCACACCTAACTTAGTATTTTTAATGGTGGGGGTGGAGGACGGGTTTGTGTTTCTGAAAAAGCAAGTCTGATAGACTCATTGATGTTACTACATCTAGCAGAACAGCATTTCCATGGGGCATCCACCCGCATAAACAGTAATCACCCCAATTCCATTCCTAGCAAGCATAGGCTGACACAGTGGCTACTGCCTTTAGGGGGAAGAAACATACATTCTTAGGACGTTCATTATCAGCAGGGTCTTCTATCACTAGGTTTTTCTGATGACCAATACTCTATCTGCTGCATCCTTTGTAATTTGGATCAAGACGCATTCTCTTCTAACTAGTTTCAGAAAGCTTAGAATATATTACCACCAGCTGTCTGTTCAATTTGACTGAAGCTGGTCAAAAATCACAACAACTATATGGGAGCGGAACTGATGAACAGAAAGAGAGCACAAGATTCAGGAAACCTGAAGGCTGAAGAATAAAAAAACCTTTATGTATTCAATACATAACATATGAATTTGAAAGTACAGTTATTGTGCACATCATCTTTGTGATGTATAGAGGAATGCTGCTTGTTATGGTCTTTGAGTATAGCTATAAACAGCTATATACATACATATCTGCATCTAAAAACATATATGCAGAGAAGACTTTATGAATGTTCTCAAACAGAAAAAAAAAAGAGTTTGCATGCACGCATATTATAAGCATTAATATCCTAGGAAACAAGCACAAATTCAAAACAATTTTAAGAGGTTTATAATATCTGTTCTGCATCCATTTAATATTATTTAAAATTAGCCTCTTCTGTAATAGGTATATAATATTGTATGATGAGGGTAATTTTGCAGTACCTTAAGAAGCATTAATTTGTGTCATGAAAAGCATTTACAATGATTTTACTATAAGCAATTTGTACCAAGCCATTTATAAGGAAGAAAAAAAACCAACCTTTAACATGGCAATAGCAACAATAAATTTGAGCCGTCTGCAAATTTGCTGAAATAAACGTATGTTTTGTCATAAGGCTTAGTGGGTAAATAATTCAAAACTACAGAAAAGGTTCAATTACAGATATAAAAGATAAAGATGTTATCCCTACACTGGTGAAATAATTTACCCTTAGCTATTGACTCAAAAAGAGGTTTTATCCCAAAAAAGAACTTGAAATTTAAGAAACACTTTTTTTTTTTCTTTCCCCTTCTCTTACACTAAGCTGGTTAAAAGTCAAAGACTAGACTCTTCAAATTAAAACAAACAAACAAAAACCAAACCAAACAAACAAACAAAACCTATTTGCTAATAAAATTTAAAAAAACACTTCAGCAGATCCAAAATTTGATTGGGTAAGAATTAGAAAAGCAGACGACATATATATGCTATATCTAACTTGTGTCAGCTGTTGGATTTGGCCAGATTCAGCAAAGATGACTTGCTGGGAATAAGATATCCACATCAGCTTATCAATAAATTATTTCATTTACTACATATATGAAGCTGATATAACTAAAGGCAGTGGTAAACAATATATCAAAGCTATGCTTGTATCAGAACTGTTAACATTTTAGTAGTTATAAATGAATCAGTCTGAAGTAATTTGTTATGCACTGCAATTGTACTTGTGATAATGCATTTATCTAGAACACTGTTATGCTACCAAACAGTGCATTTCCATAACTGCTACATTATTATTCAGCATTATTGGAAATCTGCAATAAATTATTGATGGTATATTTTAGAGAACGAAACAGCAAAGAGAAAGCAAGTAGACTGAAAACTTGAGTGGAGTTTTAAGAAAGATGTGCACCACTAAACCACTCCAAAGCTCAGACTGTTGATCAATAGACAGTAACAGCAATGGAAAAAGAAGAGAATTCACAGTTGCATTCTGTTTGCATCAGCACTATGCCCAGAGTTGACAGAAGTGGTATCAGATGCTCAGATTACTGAAACTGTCTCTCTGATGTTGTCAGTAGTAGCAGGACCCCACATTAAGTAACATCATTACAAAGCTCGAATCAGCAGGTCCACTGAATGCCAGTAAATACCATAGGTGTGAGCTCTGCGATGGACATTTGTGTTTAACATATAAGGCAGGGGAGAACTTGTCAGAAAAATTGCATTCTTTCACAAAAGCTTATCACACAGTTACACACCTTTATACAGGGCAAAAATATTTTAAGCTCAGCGACACATATTAGTTACTTTGTTGTACACAACAGAGTTCAGAAGCCAGAAATCTGGTAACATAACCTCAGTCCACTAACCAGATGTAACAGTAAAGTTTCATTATTAAGACAGAAAAATTACTAAAGCTTTTGTCCCTCACTTGACTACATTTACCTGTCCTTTCTTGTGAAAGGTTTTCTGTATTTCTGTAGTGAAAGAGGCAGCCAAGCTTTTGAAGGTATTTAAAAGTGTTAGTGAATCACATTGTAGTTACTTCTTCCATTTAGTCTCATACCTTAGCATCCTTGGGCTTCACCACTTTCATGAAGGCTCCTCTTACCAAGGCTTCCTCTCTCTCCCTCCTGGTTACTTTCCGAGTATCAAGAAATTTCAGGTTTGACAATTTGTGCAGGACAAAATATCTGGCAGATAACAAAATCCACACAGTTAAAATCCAGTAACAAATGAAGACGTACTCACAGACTAAACATCTAAAAAAAAAAAAAAAAAAAAATCACAGCAATACACAGCAATAGCCTTTGCTTGCTCTCTCTGTTAATCTTCTACATTTCATGCAATGTAGCTTATGTAAAAAGTTACAATACTTTACTCTCTCCAATAAAGCTTGTTGTAAGCTACCTAAAACTTAATACTGGTTGGATCAAAGAGATAAGAAAATTGTCACCACAGGCATGCATGTTCTCCATAGGTACCAGTGAGGTGTAAGTTGTACTCAGAAATTGAATAAATTGAAATTGGTTTCAATTGGCAGTTTGGGAAAAGGAATTTTGAGTGATTCCAAAGATTCCATCCCACATTGCAGGGAAAAACCAGTCTGAGGCATAGGAAGCTGCCCACTAGCTTCTCTGAAAGAATTCTCAGAAAACATTCATTTGCCAGCGCTTCTTCAGATTTCTATTATATTTTCCTAAAAACACAATGATCAGCAACATTAGGCACACATGAACAGCAAATCGGGATGAAGCATCACTTGTCTTCTACCATACAAACGTACACCATCCTTTGTCTTGAAAGGAGTGTTTGTCAGTGTTTTCAAAACTTTAAACATTAAAAAAAATAACAATAATTTCTCAAGAGAAAGCATGGAGAGTTATTCCTGGTCTCTGCTTTCCAGAACTACATTGTGGCACTGGCATCATTTGGAAGGAGACTTGCAATTTGGTCCCACCAGAAAGAAAATATATCCTTATGGCATATGGATCCCAGCTCATTCCTTTTTATGAAAATTTTAAGAATTTGTATTTTTTTTAGGACACATCAGTACTATCTTCTATTTACCCTTTTTACTCAAAGTATAGCAGCTTTTTAGCCTCACAGAAATACCACTGACTCCTTGCTTGCAGAGGGAGAGAACATGTCAGATCAAAAACAAAGTAAAGCACACAACCACAGCAAATCAAAATATCTAACCATCTCAAGTACTTGTCATTTACATTTAGTCTACCAAATGTGAAGCAGACATTGCAAAGTGAGGGGAGTGCCAGACTTTTCCCAGCAAGGGGTAGAAAGGTGATTGATAATGTTCCCCATGCCTAGCTGCTTTGCATAAAACTCCAGTCAGTCAAAGAACCTCCTAATCATACGAATCCCTTCTGACACTGGAAGAAATCTAAGTAGTAGAAAACTCTGCATAACGTAACATTTAAAAAAAGAGCAATACACACACACAAAAAAAAAAAAAAGTGGTTGAATAGGTTATTTTATGATACTGTTCTGAGGACCAGATAAACATGTGAAAAAGACTGTAACACTCCCTTTCTACAATCAAGTAAAATTTAATGCTGCAAATAAACCTTTCTATCAAGTATGCCTTTCCTCTGAGGCAACAGTTCCATAAATTGTTAACAAGTGAACTGAAAATGCTCAGTACTGAAATGCTCAATTTAAATGTGCATCCTAAATCTATGACTTTCAATGCTCTTAGAAGAAAAAGAGTCACTTCATAAAACAGAACTAGTCCTAAGACTAAACAACAGCAACAGATCTAGAAGACTGACACATCTGCGGACTCCTCCCAGGTTTACTGGCTGCCCTTCCAGTCCTCTCTGGCATTTTGCTGGCCCTTATCTTTCAGTGGAAGAGAAGCTATCCATCTTGCATTACTGGCAGAAAAGCTCTGATGACAACAGATTCTTTCAAATGAAGACTTGTACAAAAGGAAACAATATGTCAAAAGTGAAGAAGAGTGAAGCTAAAAATGAGTTAAGACACCCACTAAGTGTAGGGTGAGAAAAGATGAATATTCAGGTGAAGAAAACATCAGTATTAGAAAATCAGCAAATGTTTAATGATGGGATGAAATATGTCGTTGAAAAGCAGGCTGCAACAAAAATGACAACAAAGACAGCACTGTCATCTATGCTGACTTTGGATCACAGCCCTAATGTCAGTCTTTCAATCATTTCAAAAGAGCTTAAAATTATAATAGCATTCCTTGATACAAATGTATTTTTGTATTTTTAAGCCATCCTGACTACATTTCAAAAATACCCCCAGAATTAGCGCCAGTACTTGCCAAATCCAAAAACAAACCCAAGGAACCCTACCCGTATAAACTAAACAGAGAACTACACCACAAATCACAGCTTTTGGGTTGATTTTATTTATTTATTTATTAACTTGCACTCCTTAAGGAGAGCAAATATTAAAAAGTAAGTAAAAAGATTATTCCACCAATAGAACACGGGTATATCAATGATTAATTCTTTTTAAATGTGATTCAAAATGCAATCCATTTATTCATATTCCTTTTACTAAAAGGGCGATAGAAAGAATCTGTATTGTATGAAAATAATAAAATACTTTTTCATTAAATGGCCAAAGAAAAGTACCTGGCTTCCTGGATGTATTTTAGCCAGAAATATGAGGATGCAGCTTCAATCTAAATGTAACACAAGTTTGCCATAAAAAATACAGGAAAGGATTACCAAAGCCCTGGAATGAACACTTTACAATATGAATTCAACCCCTGTAAATTTAATCCAGGGTTATTTGTTGCACAAAATCTCTTTACTGTGATGTATGACTTAGTTACTAAGGTTATCACAGCAGTATCCTAAAGTTGCATAGTACATAAAACATTTCAGTTAACAATGCAGGGAGGTTAACTCCCACAGATAACCTACTATCAGAGGGTTAGACCAGATGACATGCCTCTGTCAGCTTTCAGGAGCTATTGATGGTTCAATCAGTTTGTTTTGAAGGTAAAGTACAACAAAAGGGCACTAAACTTATTCAAACTGTCAACAGGGACTATCTGGAATGTTGCTTGCAGGTAAGTAATTTTGGGTGTTTTAAGACTATTATCAAACACCAATGGCTGCAGAAAAAGACAGCTACTAATAACAGAGAATGCAGCCAACATAACATACTTTATGGCAGGTACTAGGATCCATAAATTGCAAGACACATTGCACCCATTTTAGACTTATAAAAGCACTACTTAAGAGAATGCTGTTTAATGAAGAAAAAATTATCTAAATTTTACATTATAAATTTAGAAAGGTTTATTTTAGGTTAGAGGTTGGGGGTCAGCATCTTCCTGCCCCCTTCCTTTTTTTCTTTTATAATCATTTTGAAACTTAGCACTGCTCCATGTGCTCTCAGACTGCTGCTACTGGGTTTTAACACCTTTGCAGTGGTGTGAAAAAAGGTATTATCTTCAGTGATGAGGATAGGTGAACTCCAGAGAGTTTAAAAAAAAAAAAAAAAAAAAAAGACACACACCAGGAAGGTGCTTAGAGATCCATTTATCACTGCCTGTAAACTGATCTTTAACTCATGATGGATTAAGGAAATGAACTACATAAGTAAAGTTGCATCTTCTTTTGTCCAGAATCATCTCTCTTGCCTCAACTCCCCGTGCCAAGAGTCCCATGAAAATAAGCTAATAACAGATATTCATCACACACAAACAGGAGCATTCAGAGATGGAAAAAACGACCAGAGAATATTGCACTTCATGTTCTTTCAGTCTTAGTTAAGTGAAAATGACAGTAAAGATTAACAATTCATTTACCAATTCTGTAAGTGTTGCATGTGATTAGTATTATTTTAATAGTTTTTACACAGACCTGTCAAGATATTGGAAAAGAGGGACAGGCTCGAGGGGGCATTTGCAAAGAAATGCAGTTAGTTTGGGATTCAGCTGCTATTGACATTGGCAAAAGCTCAACGGGGCAAAGCCTTCCTTTGAAGAAACATGTTGGAGTTCAGAAAAGGACAGAACAAAGACAGCTTTGAGATCAGCTATTGCTATTTATTAAACATTAAACAATACGTGACTAGTTTTTCATATAAAGAAATACTAACTCACTTTACAGCCTTTAACGAATCCCAGACTTGTCATCTTCACTCTGCCTTACAAACATGGAAATTAAGACCTATCAGGTACCTTGCAGGTACTATTCCGTGTATGTTTCTAGTTCCCTACTGTATAAAAGTCATACTTAAAGTATAGTCCTTGGGTTATTCCCTCAACCCTCAAAATTCAGTGACCATTCACAGAATCTTAGAAGATTTTCACAGGGGAAGCAAAAGGGTCCACAGAGATGTCTAAGTGTTCCTTACACATAGAAGAAAGGAACAAATCTATTTTTTACATATGCAAGAAATTCATCAGTTCTGATCCAAAACATGCAGGTGTAAATAACTTTTATGTCAAATCCTTATTTTTGTTAAATAGTTTCTGTTCAATTTCATTCTGATTGATTTTTTCAGTAGCCATTTAGGTTTAGGCATAAAAACTCCTTCAGTTTTAATAAGTTTCAGTACTCTTCTCGATGTTTTTGAATGGTTCTAGGAATGTTTTATTCTAGAGCTGCAAACACCATAACAAAAACAAAAATTCAAAATCACATATCACAATATCTAAAGACCTCTCTTCGTTTATTGCCTCCCTTGGAAAAGCAGACATGTTGCAGAACATGGTTGGCCTCCTGATACTGAAAGATAATGGCATCACCCATGGAGCCAGACTGTAAGAAAAATCTTAAAAGTGGCAATAATTTACTTGGGAAAATAATGTTTTCTGGTTTTTTTTTCCTCCTTCTACTACAAGAAAAGTACAGTAAATTTGTATATGCTAGAGTTTCAGAGAAAATAAATTCCTCCACTGAGCATTTAGTAGAATATTATAGTAAGAAATAGATTCTGTATAGTCCTTTATTTTGTATTTTTATTAACAAAAACTGGAATAGAAAACTGTACTATATCCATCAGCATTTAATTTTAAAACACAAAATTAATCTGGCAGTGAACAACTGAGAAGTATTTTCCCAGAAGAATGCAGAAATATCTAGCTCTACCTGCATCGTAACTGCAACTGCTCTGTTTCATAGAGTCACAGAATGCCTTGGGTTGGAAGGTCATCTAGTCCAACTCCCCTGCAGTTAAACACCTCAGTTCCTGATCAACTAGATCAGGTTGCTCAGAGCCTCATCAAGCCTGACCTTGAATGCTTCCAGGGATGGGGCCTCCACCACCTCCCTGGGCAACCTGTTCCAGTGCTCCACCACCCTCATAGTAAAGAACTTCTTCCTAATGTCCAATCTACCCTTTCCTAGTTTAAAACCATTGCCCCTCGTGCTATAGCTACATGCCTTTGTAAACAGGCCCTCTCCAGCTTTCCTGTAGGCCCCCTTCAGGTACTGGAAGGCTACTATAAGGTCTCCCCAAAGCCTTGCCTTCTCCAGGCTGAACAACCATAAAGTGTTTACTTTCATTTTTCTATCTTCTGTGCTATTTTATTTTCTGTCTTTGACAATCATAGAACATAAAATATACCTATTTCAAATTCTGAAGGGATGATTATGCTCTCAGTTACATTATTGTAAACTAGATATAATAAATAACTTGAAGTTGGCAAAGTTACATCAGCATTCACACGGGGAAAGATAGAAACAAAAATCAGAAGCTCGAGCAAATACGTTCATGACACTGAGCTAGATTATCTCCTATAACTGTTTTGTCTGCACCACCAAAAAGTTTAATCCCTTAGCAGGATATAGCTGGTGCAGAATTTCCATCTGCAACAAAAATTCCTCATTACAAAGTTAAGGAAGCCAGGTCACAGACTTAAACCAACATGTTCCAGAACAGAGGGCATGGTGTTGTCATGAGGTATGTGAGAGGGTCACACAGGCTCTGTGCAAACTTGGCACTGCTGGGTGATGACCATGTAATTCTTAGGGGCTCTCAAGTCAGTGAGAAATCCAGGCTCCCTCCTAATACTTTAACATCCTCTGCTCTGCTTCAATATAGCAAACAACTCTATAAATTAGAAAGATACCCTTTTATACAGGTAACAATAACTATGTCTTGACTGTGTTAATATGGGCAAACTGGGGTATTAGGCACTAGAATTTACTTGGATGAACAAAAGCATTATAATAGCCCTTGATCATAAATCCTTACAGTAGTTCATCTCAGGTGGAAGATGTGTCGCCATTTGATGTCCATCAAATACGTTGGGTTTTTTTCCTCCCAGTTACTGTAGAAATGACATGGCCTCATGCAAACAGTGAAGTAGCACAGAATTGCAGATTATACAAGTGTAAGGGAATACCTTAATAATCTCACTGAGTAAATAAAAAACATATACAGAAGTGCCACAGATTTCAATCCCTCCTATGAAAAGAGAGCCTCAACTGCAAGTTCACTGCTACTGACCAAGTAGATTAGCATTATTTTCATTTCTGAGTGAGGACTTCTACCTTCATTACTTTTTGAATATGTACTTATATTACCATCCATATTCAAATACAGGATATTTAAAATAGATGAGTAGGTTCTTTCTCAAAAAAACAACAACAAAACAACAAACAAACAAACAACCCCCCAAAAGAACTAAAAGAAAACCACAATAAAACACAACAAAATTGCAAGGAAACTGAAAATGCTGTTAAGAGGACCTAGTATTCCACAGAATGAAACCCATGGGATGGGAATAGCTGATTTAGCTTGAAAAGTTAATCCATACAAAATGCACACACTTCCTTTCTTGCTGTTAGATCTTAAGAGGACTTCGTAAGGTTATCGTCATTTGCTCCCCCTGCCAAAGATAACATATCTAGTATATGTACTTTTAAGCTAATTTAAAATAAACTAGGGCATTTGTTTCCACTTGCCCTTGTTTCCATGTCAACAGCACTTAATGAATGCATCACTCCAGGAAATGTCAATAAGGAGCAAAGAAGAATGAACAAGCACTGAAAATTTCACACATGGCACACATCCTTCACAATCATATCGCTTTAACGAAAATAGGTGAGGTCACCTGCAGCATTTGCAAATGCATTGTAATACATTCTGACCCAGATGATTTTTCACAGTTCAGTAGCACCACGTTTGAAGTTTTCACTGCAAACAATACACCTACAGGACTGACCAAGTGCGGGTACAAGAGAAGCAACCAGCAATTACTGTGTTGACTTCTGTTACTTTGATCTCCAGGTCGTGACCTTTGCTTTCACGCAATCTTCAAAGTAGAGATTGTAGAATAGGTTATTTTAGAGGATGCTCTGTCTTGCAAGCTATTTTTTCTGTTTCTTGCTTCCTGTTTGAGCCAAAAGCTTTTGAAACTTTCCTATCGCCATTACATTTTAGATACTCTGCTGCTTCTTGCCCTCAACACCAAGACATCCTTTTATAAAATATCATCTCCAAAATACCAAAAACTTAAAAACTGGGATTAAAAAGTAAGAACTTAAGGCACTTGGTTTGTTGTTTTGGTTTTTGTTTATTTTTTACTTACAGAAAGAAACTAAAGCCCTTTTACAATGATGAAAAAACCCATGAGATATTAAAATGAACCAAATGAGTTTGTTTCTAAAAATACCACAGAAGGGAACTTTACATTTTTTTTTTCCATGTCCAAGCAAAAGTTCCAATAACAAACATAGAAATGTGTTCATTTGTTTGTTCTCCTACATATTTGAAAGATAGGGAGGAATAAAAGGGATGGATTTTTTTTTTTAATATCACTCAAATGTCACTGTTCTTTAGAAAAAAATACTTTGCGAAAAAGTCACAACAATATTTTTGTATAAAATCTGAGTTTTAATGAAAAACTAAGGAAAAGTTTTATCACTGAAACTGATAGAAATAGTATGCCACTGGATTACCCAGGGAACCAGATCACAACTTCCTGACATAAAGCATAGTTTTATACATTTTCAGTGTATTTTTGATAAAAACTAATTATTTTAAAAAGATGTAATACCGCTTTTCATCTGTGTTCCTATTACCACAGCAAATCACTGGATCTTGAAATTTTTTCTAAAAATATTTTGTTAATTTATTTAAGATTGAGATTTTGTGGGTTTTACAGATCTTTTCAGTTTGTTGGAATGAGCAGATTAAGTAAAGCTTTGATTTCTAGCACCTTTTTTTTTTTTTTTTCCTGGTTGAGGAATTAAATAGCCTGAACTCTAACTGAACTCCATAGGAATGAAATTAAAGCTCAATGAAAAATGAAGCTGCGGTTCCAATGATCACTGCAAAAATTTACAAAAAGAAGTTCCCATTCAGAACAAAACAAAACCAGTTAAAGTTTATGGTAAAGCAAAATGTTTACATAATTCAGGGTCACTGAAATGCAATCCTTTGATGCTTTCTGTGTGACAAATTTTCTCAAAAAAATAAAAACCTTATTAAAAAAAGGTATTTCAAACCATTTAAAAAAAATGTTTAAACTGGCCATTTCAAGGTTCACTTTGAGGTTTGAAGCAATGCAACTGATAAAGTACAAAAACCATTCTCACTCAGGAGAGCTTGCTGCTGTTAAATCTCTATGTTTGAGGGAAGGAAGAAAACAGTTGTGTCCAAGATGCTTGAGAACTTGCTTTCAAAACTCAAAATTAGCTATTGAGAGTAAAATTAGCAGAGTACTTCTAATCAGTTCCACCATGTAGGTGAATATATTTCTCTAATGATAGATAGAGATAGATGGATGCTTTTGTTTTTCAAGTCTAATGTTGTCTGGCAAACACATTTCATGTAACGTAACAAATAATTACCAGAAAGGATCAGGAAGCTTCCATTATAGCAGCAAACACATGAATCATTCAACTAATTTGAACTCCTTTCTTAAAAGAGCTTTAGTTAACCTTGTTTATGTGGGAAAAAATACTCGGGTTTTTGAAAAATTGAGGGGAAAGAAAATGGAAGCAATGTTGCAGTTTGCAGCAGATGCATAAATACAATCACTTCGCACTTTGACATTGTGGTTTGACATGATGTGACCTAAAACTACCTTGACCTCCCTGAAATAAACATTTTTGCATTGAAATGAAACAACAGACATGGTTGTTTTGATGTATGGTTGTGTGACATATTATAAATATTACATCACATAACCACAGAGGATGTCAATCAATAAATTTTTTTTTCAGACAGCACTAAATGAACCATGGATTCTTGCCTCTGAATGGCTCCTTTAACATACTACTTCTGCTTAAATGATTAATAGGAGACATATTGTCAGAAAACATACTTAAAGTGAAGAACAGTAAACTGTTGAAATATCATTCATTTTTTAAGCAATTCTCTAGTGCAAATGCCCCATAAATTTACATAGAGATAGCACTATTAGACTCCTGTAAGCTGGATAGTAGGCATACCTTCCACTTTAGTGTGAAAGAAATGGGAAAATATTTTATTAAATCTAGACTGCTCTACTTGGTCAGAACCAAAATACTACAGCTAAGCTGGATTCAAAAGTTGAACTGTTAGAAGGTTAAATCTTTAGGCTAATGATAACCTAGAAATCCTTCTCAAAAATTTGGAACAAAGTAAAAAGTATATGCACACCCGGGACTGCTGCATGGCAGTTTCAACCTATAGCATTTATGAGCCATAAACGGGTGCATTGAATTCGTGCCACTTCCAAAGAAACCTGCTTTTAGTCTCCACCACTTTGTACTGTTTTCTACTAACTCCTACAACAGAGTTTGGATTACATGAAGATAACATCAGAGTTTTATTATATAACTCTGAATACTGTGGGTGATCTACTAATAAAAAGTAAGCTCAGGCTCTGCAAGGTCAGCAGCATGGTGAACTGTGCTGCTCAGCTCTGACTTGCCTCAGACAGCCCTTTTCAGCCAATGTGAAAAATGCCAGCACACAGAGACTGAAATCTTATATCACATGTGAGCAAGCAAAAAGAAATCCACTGATTTTTTTTTTTTTTTTTTTTTTTTTTTTTTTTTTTTTTTTGATAATCAACATCTCACTTGCCAAAAGGTTATAGCTACAAAAATTATGTCACTTCAGCAGACGTTCTGTAAACTTTGGATGTACATTCACAGATATCACGAGTCACAAGTATTTTAAATTTTTCAAAAATAACCCTTGCAATTTTCAGTAACACTTCTGTTGAATCAGTTGGACATAGAGTATTTTATCAGGCTTCCATATTGATTTCCAGATGGCCTTTTGTATAATCTAGCTCATTAAAATTACATTATGGAGATAGTTTGGGGTTTTTTATTTCACTCTAAACACTAACTGCTCTGAGTAAGGCAGCACAATATAGGAGTCCTTTTCTTCTACGTTCTTTAATAGTGCCCTTGTAACTATACTCGAAGAAACTCATCACTGTAATTGAATGTTAGCAGAAGACAATGCAATTGGCTGAGTGCAGTGATTTATTTTTATTTTTTACTGACTGTCACCCTTAGTGTCTGTAAATGTTGTCTTACCTTGACCTTTAAGAAAGAAAGGCTGTAAGCAGGCATATATGAGCAGCCACATTCGGGAAGTCCTATGCACACCTGCTCAACTCAAACACGTGCTGTTCAGCACTGAAATATTTCTTGAAATAGGGTTTCAGAGAGTGATCTCATTGAAATGGGGTTACTCAAATTCCCAGGTGTTTCATAGCAGAATATGCCAAAATGCTTTCAGAACAGGTCATGGAGACTCTTGAGTTGAGTTTTCAATACTTTTCTCATAAGACAACAAAACTGGCACATCTTACCATAGCGACAAGCGAAAGCACTAACCTGTACCTCTGGTAGTCATCTTCATCCTTTTCTTTGCAGACCAGTTCATTGGGGCAGGCCATGTTTCCAAGCAAACTGAGATACTGTAGTGAGGGCACAACTTCAGCCAAATGGTCCAAAAGGCTTTCTAATTCTGTTATGTGTCAAAGGTTGTGGGTTAAGGATTCAATGACATTAATGAAAAAAAGCATTTAGAGTTGCATCACTGCTGATTTAAACATACATTTCAATAACTGACAATCAAATTTAGTATGGCATTCAGGAAAATGTCACATTAATTGTTCCAAGGGCAAACAGGGATAAACTTTAGTCAGTTTTTTGGCATGGAATGAAAGAATTTGGCTGTTTTGTCATTCTTTTCTCCTCCTTTCTTTCCTAGGTGGTTCACTACAAAACATTAAAACTTTGACAAAATGATGGATGCTGTGTGGTAAAATGGCTAGCAATTGCTGGAGCCATGAAACTTTTCCAGCATGGAAACAAACAGTTAGTTTCACAGCACATTCATCACTAATATATTCAGTCCACTGGAAAATGAGTTTTAAAAAAAATAAAAAGAAAAAAGTCAAACCACAACAACCCACTTTCACTCGCAGCATATAAATGCTTTGAGTGTCACAGCAACACAGTCATAAGTACTCAATTAGTATATGTGAATTAATGCTTCACTAAGTGCAACTTACAGTCTTCAGTGTTGGAAGTATTTTATATATGAATCCTTAAAGTCTTGTGAAGCATAATATTTTTTCATTAAAATAGCCTTATATTTTGATGCTCATGAAGCTTTTTTACTTAACTATCTTCCTTTGACCATAAATAATGATGATACAACTATTTTTTAACCACTGCAATATGGAAATCACAGCTTAGTTTTAAGCAAAACAATAATATTCAATGATTTGCACCGTGTTGAATAAAGCAAATTAGTTTGTTGTAGTGTGACAGTCTCTAAGACTCTGACTAGACATTCTTGCTTCAATTTACATGCAAAGAAAAAGACGTGATTATCAAAAGAGATGCCACGCATATGCATGTAAAAAGTTTTCAGTTATTAAAAGTTAACTTAAACAATAGTAATAATTATTCAAACCCATTAAAGGGCATTTCTTTGCTCTGTTTTTATCCACTCCTGCTGTTAGAGACTGCAACTATTGTTTTAAATCCTCAGTTCACTTGTGTTGCTATTATTTATACTTGATTTATGTGTTTCTGTTATCTTTGTTATTTTTAGCTGATGGAATTTACTTTATTTCTTCACCTCAATATCTTAAGGGCAACAGAAGCAATACAGAATGGAAAGAGCAGCTTCATTGTTAAAAATGTGGTCTTCCTTTTGTAAGCCTGAATTTTATTTCCAAACACACAAGAAGATGATGCTGCCAATTACTAATTTCAATATATTAAAATCAATGGATCTACACCTAAAGTTAATGTTCAGTCCCATAAGGCTTGAGGAATCATATGCAAATATTTTGCACGAGTGAGAAAAGCGAGACTTTGAAATTAGTTCTACAAGTTCATTAAAAAGGCATAAATGCTAACTTTGAATTTGGCAAAGCCACATTATGGAATGCTATGTGCCAGTAAATAATCAACCAGACCCCAAGAAAAACTG
Source organism: Megaceryle torquata (assembly GCA_024611175.1). Classification (NCBI taxonomy): domain Eukaryota; kingdom Metazoa; phylum Chordata; class Aves; order Coraciiformes; family Cerylidae; genus Megaceryle; species Megaceryle torquata. Next base: position 136,140 of record JANIJG010007223.1, read on the forward strand.
TCCTTTTGTACCACCACATGATATAGATCTTGTTTCTTAGCCAGGATGAATTCCCAATCAAAACTTGGTGCTAATTCTTGTCTTCAGGACCTGAAGCACATACACAGACTTTTCATGGCTCTTTCAGAAGGTATGTGATTGGGATGGGAAGGTCACAAACTGGTTTTCCACAAATGTTCAAGTGAAAGGTTTCTTAAAAATTTCCTAAGGCTGTTAGAGAAGTGTTTGAATCTGGCACTCTATCTCAGTCAGGAGAAACACTTAATTTTTTGGAGGACTGCTTAAATTACAAAACGGTTCCCTGAGAGAAATAGCTTATTATTACAAAGGACAGTTATTTCCATAACAGCCATCACACACAGAGGGTTAGCTACTGCAAGGCTTAGACTGTATCTGACCAGTTCCTACAAAAAAAGGAAAAAGAAAACAAACCAACCCCCAAAACCCTAACAACAAAACAAACTAAACATCAAAACACCACAAAACAAAACACACCACAAACTTCTTGCATCTTCTGGGGCATTAACATACAGAATTTTTTCCTCGTCAATTCAGTAGAGCTTTATCTTGTTTAGAAGTTTTTCTCCTCAACATTTTGCTGAATATTGAGTATGACATGTATTCTAACTTCCATTATCTCAGACAAGGATGACCAGGAATCACACACAAACCTCTTACCATGGAGTTCTGTGTGAGACTACCCAGATACTTTCTTTGTTATCATAGAGTCATCTCTCTCTACCAAAATAGGTATTTAACACCCTAGCATTATTTCCATTGCAGGTGCAACAGAAACACACACCTAAGACAAACCTCAAGAATCAGACAGAATCATCTCAAAAACAGAAGATCACTAAAATTCACAGAAGCTTTTCTGTCTTGGACCGCCCGAAAATAACAGGACACCAGCAACACTTGAGAACAAACCAACTTGTGGCTTACAATAGTCAACTCTTTTGTGTCAGAATCAGCAGTTATATCATAAATAAGATAATTACAATTTCTGTTCTTTAGGACAGTTAAGATAGTTAAAGATCTTTTCTCATCCCTCTTAAAAACAAAACAGAACACCCAGTACAGGTTATTTTTCCAATAAGCCCCATCCACCTGCCATCACAGTTATTCTTTACAAAGGATGTCGGAAAAAACAAAGGATGTCGTGTCCTAATTCTCATGATTAAGTGTTCTCATGGACCAGTCCTAAGTCGTGATGCACTTCTAGTGTACTGTTTAATTAATTTGCATGTCATATACTTACTTTAATCACAGTACTGAAACTATACGATGCCAAAAAAGGCAAAAAGTCTTTCTCGAACATCGCTAGCAAAATACAGAGGGAGCAAATAAAAAAACAAGTCTGAAATTTTATTGCCAGATTTCTTTTTACGGTTTATGGTTGCGGCCTGAGGAGTGCTGTATTGGTGCAATCAGAGCCAAAGAGGTGCAAAATCCTGCTGTACCATTTTTAAGATCAATTTCAGCTCCATTCTCTCCAAAAAGGAAACCCACAATTAAATTCATGGCCAGTGCTAGTGAATTTTTTTTTTTTTTCCTGTGACAACAGCCCTGAACAGATCTTCCTCGAGTCAGTGTCACTGGTCACCAGGTGAGTATGTAACAGTGATATAAATACACTACGGTCCATTGTTTAAAAACTGGTTTAACATGTCACTGTTATGACAGTGTGCTTCAGTGTAGTGATCCATCTCCTACTTCAACAGTATCATGATTACCAATCTATTAATGTGTCTCTTTCTAACAGACATTGACTAGAAAATGTGTTACAGTAAAAATATTAAACCCTTCCGTTCTTTAGCTGGCAAGTTAAAACATTAATTCTCAGCAGTTATACAACAATGGTTCACTTCCAAAACAAAACCTGGCCTCCATGAATAATTAACAGAAACATATATGACATACTTGAAAATTTCACCCTCATCAAAAGACTATACCGACTTGCACTATTTCCAGTTTTAAATTAGGGAAACATCAACAAAAACTGGTTGTGTCTTACTCAGATTAACTTTTTAAGCCACTTCATTACGTTACATGTATGTACACCACACGTGCATATTTACAGGAGACTGTTCACAGCATACGTACAAGTATACACAGCCATGTCATTTTTTTTTTCCATTCAGAAAAACAAATGCTACCAGCAACATTGAGTCATTAGCAATAGAATCACTTGGAAAATATAGTACTATGGTGGATCCAGTTAATCTGCAGAGCAACATAATTTTATGCAACTTTTATGCAACCAGAAATATCCTACAAATAGCTACCTCCTGAACTGTCTATTTTAATTCACTATCTGGCACCCATTACCATAGGATTTGAGGTTCTTTAGAAGGCAAAAAGAACAAACAAAAGCCCAGAGCAGATGACGTATCTCCTCTCTAAGAATTAACTGTCTATGAAAGCTCATAATATTTCTGTTAAGTTTTCTACAAAATCTTGTAGGCTGGTTTAAAATTTTAGTGCTAGTCAGGACTAAGGCCCCTTACAAATCCTTCAAAGATTAGTTCCACGGTATTCAACACTGCTACCAAGGAAGAACTGGTGTGATTCAAAGTCAAATTGTCCCCCGGGAATATTGCATTTGAACAAGGTCAAAGCTGTAAACTCTGAGTGGGTAGTGTAATGCCACTTCACTTAGTCAATTTTAGGAGAACCTCACAGGCAGGGAAAACCATTTTGATGCTAAGCAATGTCTTGTGACAGTCAGCACGGTAAAAAGACCATTCTACTACACTTCTGAGAGGTTGAATGGATTCACAGAAACTACTGCGTGATGTCTCGCACACTCCACTATTGCACACCTCTGTATTCTCAAGAGTCTCTTTAACAGTGTCCTTTCACTAGTCCCTCCAGCGTATTTCCAGAGAGTAATATAAGGGTCTAGGTGCTTTAAGTACTGACTGAAGCTGGTCATCCCCAAACTCCATACTGGTATTCTTGGTATGACCACATTCATGGTTGTTCTTCAGGGACAAACACTGGTAGAACTTATGCAGAAACACAACCTTTGCAAACAGTTTCTAAATGAAATTATTCTATATAATTCTGTAGAGATGCTGTGCAAACATATAACTGTCCAAACAAAAGAACCTATACATCATTTCCTATCTCGCCACTCAATTCCATTTTGCACATAGTTTGAAGTATCCAAGAGAATCTGGAGTTTCTTTCTGTAAACTTTTCTCTGCCAGCAGTTCTTTCTACTAGTCACACGCTCAAATACATTGACTGTATAAGAAAAGTAACCACTCTTGTTCTCTCAATGTTTTTCAAGTTGCTCCACCCTTTTCTTTCAAAAGGTTTGTACTTTTGTCTTTTCAAATTTTTTGGTCATTCCACTTCCCCAAAAAAGTCATGAGATCGCTCTTCCTGCTAATGACCTTCTGTCATTACAGCTTTTGGAAGTTCTTGAAAGCAAAGAGACAAAGTAAGGATCAATCAGCTGATTTTGCATTCAAAATATGTTTTTCCAACATGTACACAGAGAATATCAGAAGTATCACACAGAATTCCAGACCACCACATAGAAAGACCCAAAACTGTCTTTTGAAAGTCTCCTGCCAACTAACATCTGTCATGCAGGTGCCACAATCAACCTAATATTAAAACAGCTGGATAGCACTTCTACCAGAGTCATAAATGAGCAAGGTACCTATATTTATTCCCATTTGAAACATTTGCTTCAATTAAATTTATCACAAACATGATGTAGCAATCACAAGCTATTCCACAGGCAAATAGCCTTGAAGCAGAAGTTACCAATTCTCCTCTGAATGCAGTGTGAAAAGATCTTTGCCACCTGAACGCTTTTCCATTAGAATGTGCTAGGTCTTCAAGGTTGGATAACCACAGAAATAGCTTGCAATATGCAAGTATACATCTTCCCCTTCTCTATGTGGAATAGGATGTCACACGCAGTCATTTGTATGCCACATTCTGGCCTGAACCCTATCTGGCAGGGAGATAGGGCCTTGAGATAAGGCCTTGTTCACTGACTTTAAAACCATTTTGCTCAAGAAAGAAAAGGTACAGCACAGGTGGTAATTAACTAAGTCCATACATCTCATGGAGAGCTTCCTGCATACTGAATACTTGGAAAAAAGATCCAATTCTGGCTACTGGAGCAGCATTAGTTTTTTCTGTGTAGCTGGAGTTGCCGGTGCTTTTAAGGGTATTTCAGAAAGTCCATGGAAAGATTTTTTTTGGCTCATCAGGTACAGCAGTTCTCTTATAAGTCACACTCAGATTTAGCCAGATCCACAGTTGGAGAGCTCAGAATTATATGCAGGAAGACTGCTGTACCATTTCAGCTTAGATCTTTTAGTGGAGATAGGGATCTGTGCACAATAGGAGACACTCAATGTCTTTTAACATAGGCAATCTAAACATCAAGTCCTCAGCACTTAACATAATGAGATTCTGGTCAGACTGGGACTTCTAGGTCTTTGAGTGCTTCAGGACAACGTAGGAACAAGCACAAAGGCAAAATAAATTACCATCTACAGTTTGAGGGCTAAATAAATCCTTAACTGTTAGACATTATGATGAGACCTCTGTGAAGACACTATACCAGAAGCACTCATTGGTACATTGACGTGCTCAATCCATTCTCTTTTCAAAGACTCAGAAACACATAATGCTTAGATGTGAGCCACACCAATAAGTCCTCTTGTCCTAATTAATGCATATACTGTTATGGGCATTATACCCAGCTCTGGATTTCTCACTCTACGGCGTGAAATATTGTGGGCTTCCTCTAAATCATTCAAAACTGAGAGTGAGATTCAATGTCTACATTCTATATCCACATTCAACACCTGTATTCTAAATCAATTTTGTTATCAGTTCTTCAGAAGTATTTAGAATATAAGTTAAATGGATGACCAGCTCGCTGGGCTAAGTAAAGAAATAGAGCTTTTACTTCAGGGAATCACAAATCTGGTTCTTTACCAGATTTGTCTATTTTGAAGCGAGGCAGCGATCACCACCTCATCCTCAGCATACAGGTATATGTATTTGACAAACTATCACTGCTGCCCTTTTGAGTAGTTCTAACAAATACTAAAAAGATTGAAATGTAAAAAAAAATTGAAATGTCTATACTATACAGTCCCACTGTAACATCAACCATGATCAGCACAGTGAAAAGCCATGATACTTCACACTGTTATAACACACAGAGAGGAATAAATCTATTTATAAGTTTCCTGACTGATTCTTAGTACCTAGTGAACATGTTTATAAGGAGAAATTAGACTTCCCATGAAACATAGGTGATTGCAGCCATTAGTCCTCCTCCAAAACCAACTTCTTATCACCCATCTATCTTAATCTATACTGCTTTCTGCCACCCATTGTGTCTGATAGAGAAACTAAGATGATGTATTTACCAAAGTAAATGAGGCTTTTGTAAAAATGAACATACTGCATACACAAAATAAAGATGTTAGAGATGTGAAATCCAACACTGCACCATGTTGATAACTATCATTTAAGTATTTCAGCTATATAGACTGAATTTTTAAATATTTTAACAGGTTACACATTGCAGAAAAGTTGAGATATAACACTACGAAGCTGTTTTTAAAATACTAATATTTACATTTGCTTCTTCTACTCCTAGGAGAAAAACTGGTAGTAGCATGACAGTCACTCAAATATGCAACTGCCATTTGAAGAAAAAAAATACCAGATGATTCTTCTAAGCATTTACCTGATTTAGAGATAATTTTTCACATTTGTACAGTGCATCCAGACATCACATTGTGGGGGCAAGTGTTAGTTACGCATACAATGCCACAAAATAAGTGAACCATGTAGAAGGTTCACTTATTGGATCAAAGCGAAGCCAAAATAAAAGGAGAGAAATAGCCAAGAGTATAGTAATATTAAGAGATACACCCAGGAAAGCTCTCATGTGACTTTTCAAGTTTACATGTTATTCCAATTTTCATTTCTGTTTGTTTTCATCTCTCTCTCCATACATATATATTTATGTATACATGGTAATACTCCACCAATTGAAGCTTTGCTTCAGATCAGTATTCTTTGCTCACTCGTGTACTTGCTGTAGTGCTACTGTCATATACTAAACAATCTTTCCTGTAATGTATTTCATTATTCTACTAAATGTGCATTTTTATTTGAATGTTTTTCAAAGAATTCTGTACATAAATCATTCATTAAAAGAATTCAAGAGACCTTTTTCAGATATGTTATCCACATCGAAGAGAGAATTCTGGAAGGTCTCCACGCTTCTGCAGACTGCTGTGTCTTCCCTACAAGAGATCACTACTCCCAGTGTTAATGACAGGCAGTGGTTATTTTTTCTTCTCTGGGCAGTTTGCACACATTAGGTGTTCTACAAGCATCTCTGTAACTCCTCTACTAAATTATTGGTGGGGCACTGCAAAATGTATACATTATTTCTATAACCCAGGTAGCTCAATACTCTCAAACCTCTAACTTTGTATTTAAAGAATGAATTAAAAGAATCACGGGATAGGTCAAATTCTCCTTTGCCATGTTATCATTGGCTTTAAGAGTTTAGTCACTTGACAATAATTTTTCAAGTGTGTCTGTGAGACCAGCAGAAACTCTCTGAAAACTGCTACTGACAGGATCTTTTTTCTCCCCCCTGATTTTGTTCACTGAGCTCTTATTTAATACACCTGCCCTTATTCAATACACCTCCTTTTGGTAACTGCAAAAGCTCCACCTTGACACCCTTCCAAACGACAAATATACTCCCATGCTTTTGGATCGTATGGCCAAATTTACATTTCATGCCTTGTAGAAGGAGGTATGCTGCACCAGACATACCACCACCCATAGCATCAGCAAAAATCTTCTTGTACATTCTTCCTCAAAGCACACCCAGTTCAGATTTTACTGTGACAGCAAAGAATAAAGCCAGTTACTCAAATCCAACCCACAGAATCCTGTCATCAACCTGAAATCTAGCCAAATAACTAGTACAGTAATGATTGTTACTGCTCAAGAGACATTCTTGGCAAATTTCCAGAGCTTTTATTCCACGAATAAAAGTTACTCTGCTGATTTTTATTTATTTATAGAGTCAAAAATAAGTGCAGAAATCATAGAATCTGCAGTTATTTTTATTCTCCTCAGTAGGAGGATTTTGCTTTAGTAGGAGGTAAATTGCTCTCTGTTTACATTGCCTGTAATAAAAGCCTGCAGTTGAGCAGCCTTGTCCTCATGCTGCAATTACAAGGGGAAGGCTTTCATGGTCTGTGCTCTAAGATTCTGTGGGCCTCAGCTGGCCTTCTGGCCACAATCCGATCGCTCTTCACTTTTATAAAACCATGTATTATGCGTCTTCAAATCTCCAGAAGGGCCAAAGTATGGAAAAGTTATTTAATAATCAAGTCTATGCCCAGCCCCTTCAGATAATTAATTTTTACAGATTATTATCTATAAGCCTATGGACTAGGGACTCTGATTCAGCAGAGTACTTATGCACATGCTGAAATACTTATTCTGAATAACTTTAAGCGGGAACTAACTTCAGGAATATGGAGAAGTGCCTGATTGGTTATGAATACAATAACAATACATCAAAGCATGTAGATGGATAAAGACTTGACTTTGGATAGCATTTTCTATGAATTTATAGAGAGTTGGAACACCAGGAATACAGTAACTTGCTTTTAAAGCTATGGTTGCACAGCAGCTACCAAACTATGCACATTACCACCTTCATTAAAACCGAGAAAGGTACTACATTACTTGTTTGGTTTTGTGTTGTTGTTCGTTGCTGTGGAGTTTTTAAATTTATTTTATTTAAAGTTTTAAAAGCTATTTAAAGTATAAAAACTTAATAGCGTTTCACTGCACTCTCTACACCACTAGAGGTCAGCCTGCAACAGAACCCCAAGCAAATACAGGAACTGCTGCACACTGGTAGCACTGACATTATTTTCTTTCTCTATTTTATCTATTAGAAAGATTTCTTCAGAGTCATAACTTAGATCTCTTACTAAAATGGAGCAACAGGAAGATATAATGGTGCATTTCATTTATGAATGACCTATAATAAATTACTATGAAGTATTCCAGGTGCCAAACGAGAGAATGCTTTGTCTGCACATGAACCATATTTCACATACTTTAATTTGGCTGACACATAAAACTCATTTGACATTTTGCAGGTATTTCTTTGAAAGGATATTTGGTTCTTGTTGAGCGTTAAGGTATGGAGGTGGGGTAACCTGGGTAACAGAAGGTCATTTCCGAGTAGATTGTTGTCCAAGATCAGCTCTTCCAAGTAACTGAATGTTTTCAGTCCTTCTAGTGACCTGCAAACGACAAAGGCAACAGGAAAAATGATACTCCAGTAAATCAGGGAGGCCATTATGAGCTGAAATAAATATTTTAACCTTCCCTTTCAGAAGTGGGAATAGTTTTGGTTTGGGCTTGTCAGAAGAGTGAATGACAAGCATTAGTGGCAAGGGGAGTGCTGGCACTGCAACACATCCTTCACATGCTGGCAGGATGAAGGATGGGGGTCACTTAGTGAGTAGCCAGGATCCAAAACAAAAGGCTTCAGATATAGGGCCTGCAGGATGAATTTGTCAATGTCTTGTGCCTTCAGGCACCCAGCCTCGACTGACCCTAACCTCCATTCCCAAGATAAATAACTCTGTCACAGTTCACCTTCATTCCCTGGACACAAATTTAAGTTGTCATCCATCATTTCTGCCAAGAAATATCATACCCCACTAACAATAATAAATACAACTTCAAGTATCATTTCTTAGCAGTTACCTTACATGCAATAATAGGAAATGGAGAAGGGATTATTTTTTTCTTCCTTTCTATTAACCACTTAATTTGCTTTTTGAGTCCCTGCAAACAAAATAAAATGTTCTCTAGAAAATAAAATGCATAATTACTCCAGACAGAGAAGGTATTTGCTTTTTTATCAGAACTTACTGTCCCACTGTCAAGCCACAGGTCAGACTGCAAAGAGCAGCTTTAAAAAGGAGCATTTCACAACAGGGAAGTACAGATGATGGTTTGTAAATAAACAAGATTCTGGAAATATTGATTCCTCAGATGGTAAAGTACAGGGGAGAAAAAAAAAAAAAAAAAAAAAAACACCATAAAAAGAACACTCTGGTACCTTGTTAAGGCATTTATTCTAAACTTGACTCTTAAAGCTTGCACATTCCAACAGGGGGGGGAAAAAAACCCAACCCCACACATTAATCAACTAAGACACACGGTATACAGAGCATACGCACAGACACGCATTCACAGCTCATTCACCTACCAGACACCTAAAGATATGCTGAGATTGCATGACTTGACAGCTGATCTACTATGCCTACCAGTGGGAAGATCATCACTGTATCTCCTGGCTGTTTTATAAAATGTGATGAATAAGAGAGATGCAGTCTATACTATTTATTCAGTTTCCAATGACATTTATACTGAGGGGGTTTCCTCACCCTCCTCTCAGTTTTTGGCAAAGATCAAAAATACAGCCGAAGTCCCTGACAGAAAGTTCTACAGGCACTACTACTGGAGGAAAATACAAATACTGTAAAATGTATATGGGTTTCAGATGAGACAATTTAACATTCTTCTGTCCAACAAAAACAAGATACTGCTTTTGTAGCTACAACTTCCCGACCACTTACAAATCACAGTTAAAGGGCTCAAACAACCAAAAGAAATCAAAACCGTGACATTTACATGGGATACCGTACACTAAACTATGAATATTCAAGTAACACTTGCTCAACACTGAAACAGTGTATTGCAGTCCAAGGGCTCCCAAGCGCACGCTCTGATGTTGACTTGGCATTCTGAAAGGGAGGTACAACTGCTACTAATGCCATTTTGATGCTGGGCAGCTAGACCAGAAGCAAATGGCCTATCTGTATCATTACAATGCATTGAGATTACCATTTCAGAAGCTGAAAGAACTTTATTATAAGCATTATACTGAAACAACTACTACAGTAACAGTCACACTTTTAGCACTTGCCTTTAACTAGCTGTTTTGGAAAATCTCAATTCTGCCTACACAAACTGTACACCGCTAAGAGCTGTGCTAGCACGCTGTATTCAGTTAGCTATTTCTGCAGAGGGTACAACAGACTTGGATTTGCCAAAGTCAAGATCAGAAGAGAGGCCAGCAAACGTTGCAGACGGTGCTTTCCCCCAAGTATCTTTAAAAGGCAAAATAACCAGAGGAAGTAGCAGCGAGTTTATCAAGCTGTTATGAGTTTTCAGTTTATTTGACAAACCTTGTTTAGCAAATTCTCCTTAAATACTCTTTATTATATAAATAGTGGATTATGTCCAAACCTCACTTTTCAAAGTAAGACTTGGACTTGCCAAAGAAGTTCAGGGAAGGCCACCTCCTTGTCAACACCACAGAGCCTTATGGGATGTTAATAGGCCCTTTGTGAAAAAACATTGCTTGGGCTCTGGTCAGTGTCAGCATCAAAATACACATTGTTCCTGAGTTATGTTATGCAAATATAATACCCTTATCATGAGAATCAGCAAATGGTTGGCAACTGGCAAGGAGAAGAAAGCGCATATCCAGAACTGCTGCAGGGGAGGCATAAAACAAATTGACAAGCCATGAAGTGGGACAAAAGGCCTTGAAACACTAGAGGGAGTTGCCTATTGAAACAGCTTTTCTTTCACAAGCCTGGGCTGAACATAAGGGTACTAGTTTCATAGATAGGCAGAGAAAATTGTGCGCAAATCTCCTTACACCTGTCTGGTTTTGATAATTTTTGCCATGTAATGTTATTAGCTGCTCAGTTAAAAAGGAGCCGTGTTACACAGGGGGTTGCTTATTAATTGTTGTTTTCATGTCATCAGAGCAGTGTGCACTTGGTGATTTAATCACCTAAATTCAGAGTCCAGGAGGATGGGAGGGGTTGCCACAGTACAGAGAGAGGGTGTAGCCATTAACATAAATTTACATCCATATGTTATTTTGCTATTCACAGAATACTTATTTTTTCATGTTAAACAGAAGAAAAAACTAACAGTAAACCGAAATTGAGAAGAGAGTTCATAAAGAAGAAAAAAAAAGTATTTCCTATCATTCAACGATAATTGCTACTAAATCCCAGGCAACAAGATCTACCATCATAATATATAAGGAAATACTGCCCAGCAGTTGTACTCCACAATTTAATGTTTTGAGTACAATCCACACAATAGGTTTTATGGTACAAACTTCAGCAAGTCCCATAACTTCAATGTGCCTTAATTTCCCATCTGCAGATGGGGTTTAAGAAAGGACTGCAATCATTAATTGTGTATAGAAAACATTTTTGAGAAGCTGAGGGAGAGATCGGTACAAAATACTGGCGTTTTTATTTCTTATGAGGGTAGGATATTAATGTAATCCAAGTATTTCCTTATGAGCCCATTACAAAAGAGGAGAGGAATGCATACATATACACAGCATAGCAAGATGCACACAAACACCCCAAGAGACAAGTATAAAAAGAGGGAAATCCCCCAAGAAAAGAACTAGTCTAAAATTAAATCTGTGCTCTTTTCTCATACTTCACAACATAAAAATTCCTCCCCATACTGGTATATTAAAAGAAACACACAATCTTACCACCATGATACAACCAGCACTGAAGGGGCAGTGGCAAGTAGTTGTTTTCCCTAGTTTCATAGGGCTAATAAACATAACTAAGGTGTACTGCAGGTTGCTTTTCCCTGCACGAATGACATGAAAGCTGCCCATTATCTCACCCACAGGCACCATCTCAGTTACCTCATTGCAGGGCTCACACTCTGCACTCAGAGGAAAGCAAGTGCTGCCAAGAGATTTCCATTGCAATTTCCAAAGTCACATCAAACCGACAAAACATCACAACGTATTCAGTACCGCTTCATTCAAACAGAAAAAACTTTAAGTTTCCACTGTAATTAACCCTATCCTCGTTAAGATAATTATGATCAAGCTCCCTGTCACAGCTAATATCACGGCATCATTGCCTATGGCTCACGCTTTGCCCTCATTAGCTTACAAAAACATTGCACTAAACAGGAAACTGACTCCCTCTGCAAAATGACTTAAGATGTTCTATAAGCAGACAGTAAATAATCCTTTAAAATATAAAGGTTTCTGAAATGTCATTTTGTCCAAGTCCTTCGGCTAATCAGTATGATTTCTTCCAGCTTTCTTTTTCATAACTCATTGATGGTCTGTAGCAAAGTTTTAATCATAAAAGAATGTCATGGCAGAGATTTTTTTTTTCTCTATGTGTACGCATGGCAATTGTCAACTAGACTATTTCATATGGTTGCTCTGGCCTGACAGGGATGTGGTTACAATGAAAGTAAAGAGCAGCTCTTCATTTTGGTAATATTTGAAAACGAAAACATGAAATTGTATAAATGAAAAAAAAAGTAGAAGCCTCTCAAGTAAAGGACAAACCTTGGTACTCTGCAGTTGTCCTTGTCTTGAAGAACAAGCTGTTCAGAAGTATATGCTGAAAAAGAAGTATTCCTCACACTTTATCCCACCCTTCCATTAATAAGACAGCTGCCTCATATCTAATGACTTTTTCCTCATGTTTAACAGGAAAAGAGAGAGCAGTTAACAATATGTAAATGAGAGAGTTTGGCTTTAGCCTTGAAATTGATTTGCACTCTGTTGACAAGAGATAGCCATTACCAGAAGTTAAAGGCAGAGCTGTTACAAAACAAGAGCTTTTTAAAATACCTTTTTTTCTTGCTTTTTATGTTTTAACACATTATGGGAGAGCAGAATCAACATGAGAACCCTAGGACTAGATAATTTCAGTATTTAAAGAATAGAAGTGAAATTTCTATTTCTCCAGCACCTGCCAGCCAAGGAGCACAAAGAATTTTTTTTTTTTAAACATTAATGAATTACTCTTCAAAAACCTGCTGAGTTTAAAATTCCATTTTGTAGTAAAGCAGAGAGGTTAAGTGACTAACAAAAGGTGACCTCCAGCAATTTTCTAAGAGACAAGAAATAAAACCCAGAGCTCCTGACTTCTAATCCTTTGACTTAACCTCACCAAGGCAAAACAGAGAGCAATAAAAAAATGCTACATATATATATAAACACAAGACAGACATGTTTAAGTTCATATTTTGCAAAATTCCCTGGGAATGCAAAACACCATTTCAGGTTTTCTTGCTTTGATCCCTGTTCAATTTTAAATTCCATTTAATCCGAAATATAGCATACAAACAAGGGGGAAAACCCAAGCCATTTGCAATTCTGTTCTGATGGTAGAAGAGGTTTGGTGAATCTTCTGTGCAAACTCCCTCAAGGCTGAGGCCTCTGTCAGAATTCTACTCTCAAACCTGCCTTGGGGGGGGTCTGCTCTAAACACACCTCTCATCTCTGAGTACAGAAAAACAAATAACCCATTTTAAAGAAAACAGAATAACTAGAATTCAGTTCAAATTCCAGTAAAAAAAAAACAAAACCAAAAACAAAACCAACATAACACTTGCGCTATTATAATCCCAAAGACACTACAAATCAAAGGTTTATGTATTTCCTGCATACAGACATAGTAATGGCAGATAAAGTACAAGTAAAGCATCAAAAAATGACATCTACACTATTCAAGCATAATAGCTTTTCTTTTCTGCAGTCCTACTCAGTGTTTCTACTAATTTTTCTGCATGATAATCTGTCCAAAACAGTATATAATGGACAGATCTGACACGACTTCTGGACCAAAGTATAGGAACAAAAAAATAGGCCCTAAGTTAGACCAGACAAGTCATAAAACAGGGATCACAAAATTCTATTCAATGAAGAACAAGTTTACCAACGTTTCCAAAACATTAAATGCTTTGGGTTTTTTCCTAGCATTTTCAGTATTTTGCAGGCTATCTAGAGGTAGCTTTTTGCATTGCTTCCAGTCAATCTGTTTCCAGCTTTCTGTTGTCAGAAAATATCTGGAAGCAGCTCTCTGAATAAAACTTAAGGCCAGCCTATGATTATGGCCAGCAAAAGAGAACATGGAAAGAAACAGACAAGTAGAATCATTAAATAGCTGGGAAGAAAAGGCCTCCATAAGAAAAGATCTGTGTTGTGAACTTTGTCTGCAATTACTTTCTGAGCCTTTTCATATAAAGATCACACTTAACTTCCAGACGTAAAACAAGATGAATATCCATCCTTCACTTTTCCCCTTTTTTTACACACTGTAAGCATACAAGACAATGGGGGACAACTTATTACCAAAAAAACCCTGAGATTAAAACATCTGGCACAACAATCACAAACTAGAGCTATGTAAGCACATTAAAATGGTGGGGATTCATGAAAGCACACAATCTTCATCTGGTTTTTATACTCTTGTACTGAGTCTTTCACAGCGAATTCCATTGCTTCAAACAAAACAAATAAAAAAACCCCAACACATACACACAAAAAACAAGCAAACAAAAACAAACCGAAGCACACCCACCCACACAACTACTCAATCCCTACGAGCCACCTCCCACTCCCAAATTGTAAATGTGTGCTAAATTAATTCTAAACATTAAGTTCACAACATTTCAAACCCTTTCCCACCAATTACAAAACAAAAATACAGAATTACTTGAGAGATATTTTGCTATTAAGCAGCCACCCATCAAATGATGGAATTACCTGAAAAGCAACAATGGAGATTTATCTCATCCATCTGTAGAAGCCCAGTTACTCATAACAGGGACAAAAGATGGGACACTTCCAGAAGATGAATCAGACCTTCAGGTGAGGGTCAGTAAAGTACAAAGTTTTGGGAGGGATGAAAGTAGCTTATTTGTCCAAAGTCTTGTAATGAAAACAAAGGATATTGCAACATTAAGGTAAAACAAACTGTTACAGCTGTTACAGTGGGTTATTTGCCTGGTGAAATAAACTAGAACTCACACCCCACACCCCACCCGCCCCCAGATTATTTTTTTTTTTTCCTTAGCCTAACTCTACTGTGAAGCAACCAGATTGACTGGAGTTCAATTTCTCTTAATGTCTCAGATTTCACTATGTATATTTAATACAGCTCTACTCGAGAATATATCCCATTAATACAGCTCAAGCTTTATCCTTCATGTTAGGCTTCTTTTTGCTTAAGTTTCTATATTACATCTTTAGGATTAAACATGCCAAGATTTTATACGATATTACTGTTACAATTTTGTGTAAATTTAAATAAAATGACAATCAGTGTAATACTACAGACTGTGGCAAGGCAGTTTTCACATAAGCCATATAAAATACCTTAAAAGAATACAAAATGGATCAGCAAAGGAGCTCTTGGTCAACTATTGGTCAAACAAGTATTATATAATAAAATACAGTTTGCAGCTGTTTTAGCTGTTTTTACAGCTAAAAGTTACCAAGCAGAGAGCAAGTGACTGTTTACATTCATATTTTATCAAGTGGCATTCTGGAAAAACCCCCACTAAGAAGTCCCACTAGTTCAATGGATGCATCATTTCAATAATTTTCTTAAGTACAGCCTTAAGCATCCTTCTGCTAAAATTTCTGTATTCAGTGAAGAATAACGAGGTTAGAGAAGTCAGAAAACTCAGATGAGAGTGTCTCTTGCTTCATTCTTACCCAGTCGTAACATGGAATTCGGCCCAAATGAAACAAGCGGCATTTTTTTAAACATGCAAACACTACCATTTCCTGAACTTGAAAAAATTCAAGGATATATTAGTGATTACAAATAGTAAAAGAACAAGTCTGGTTTGGGTTTTGTTTTTGTTTTTTGGGTTTTTTTTAGAGAATGATAAAAAAACCCAGAACTCCTAAAACCCTATAATGTATTTATTCTTAAAAGCTTCTCTCAGCTTCATGTGCCAAGTTGAGCACCTATTTATGAACTCTCTAAAAAACAGCATTATAATGGAAATATGAGCAAATTCAAGTGCAAAGGCAGTGCCATAATGAAAGCTTTACTGTATCTTGGATCAATCTGTCACTCTGCAATTCAGAGAGTAACCTGAGCCCTCCCCTTTCTGCACAAAGGGGGGGTAACAAGCCTGTAGAGTGAGTAGGGTAAAGCCCATTTTCACTAGAGTTCAGTGAGAAGGGGGGAAAGAAAAGTAATTTTTCTCCCATCTTCCACAACAACCAAGGCTGAGGATTGACAAGCAAATTGACGCACTGCTCAGAGGGCAAAAGATAAATGTTTGATGAATTGGCCATTGCTGGAGGAGTGATGGGCTTCATATGTGCATAATGGACTAGCTGCCGTTCAATTCAGATTGCCTGCCAAGATAAGAAACCATAATGAATGGACCAAGCACAGCCTGTGCTATAAGAAAGTATAATCTGACTAGTTTTAATAAACTTAATAAAAAAGATGAAGCAGAAAGAGGCAAGGGGACTGGCCTTTGTGACCAGCTATAAGAGGTGAGAACGACTAATAGACTGCTCAAGCATGATAGCAGAGCATTGTTAATGGTCATAACAACAAAATCCCTCGATGTTAAAAATATCTTTATAACAACTTAAAATCACAGGGATCTACATATGCACATATCGCAGCCACTGTAGTACTTGTTACACAGCATACAACTGCCATCTATTAATTATTTCCTTTTGCTACCTTACCCTGCTTTGTCTCCCTCACCTCCTTGATCCCCTTTGCACAGTAGCATATTCTGTACCCAGATCCACAAAGCACACCAATAGTTCTATTCACAACTTCTTAGAATCAAAACAACCTTTTAACTGTACCCCAACAGATTTTGGGCTCAATTTCCATCAGAAAGGGCCTGTTTTGGCTGTGCAGCTATATCGCTAACTTTCACTCCCACTGGAGAAACAGCTTTTATGATCAGAAGTGTTCACACTTGGTGCAATCACATTGGGTTTTGCAAGCTATGTCTCCACTGACTATGAGAAATTTGCCAGTCTGATGACATGAAAAAAACAACTCAGAAATCTTTCTAGCACTGACAAGACTAAGTAGCCAGCAACAGTTCTTTTGGTCTGGGCTTTGCTATGTTGGATACTGCTCCCCATAGCCTCTAAGCTCGGACCGTTTGCAGCACAAATCAGCACTATGAAAAGACATTAAAACCAAAACTCTTACAGTATATGGGTATACAGCAGGGTAAAGTCTGGCAATAACCATTTTTGTGGTGAGTAGCATATAGATATATGGCCATTTTTGCTTTTCCTTTCTTGTTATTTAGTCACAGGAATGACAGTGGCTCACTTTCTGAAGCTTACCAGACATTGACACCTGAATCTGTGACTGAAAACGCTAAAGGAGTCAACAAGAGAAAAACCAGCCCCAACTTTTAAAGCAGCAGGATTAGATCAACAATCTAATTCTTTGTTAAGAATCAAAGGGCAAGAACATACTTTTATGTGTGCAAATAACACAGTACATGGTCAGGCAGAACTGTTTCCCTTTAAGGAAGGTAAAAACAAATAATGGAGGAAGAAGGGGATTGCAGAAAGATCTGCTTGACTGAAGGCAACTCAAAAACACATTATACAGAATAACATCATTGTTATGCATGTTTGTTTTCTTGGTTTTACTTTTTTTCCTTTGATGATGGAAAAATAAATAAGGAAACACAAAATAGCCTACTTGGGTATTAACATTACCATCCTCTTAATGTCAGTTACGTAGCCTGTGTCATATTTTAAACAGAAATGATTACATGCAAGACGGCTGTCTAGTTTTCAGTATAAATTTTATCCAACTGCAAGAGGAAAGTAACTCATTATCAAGCAGCTCAGTAAGGCTCCCACTACTGAAGGAAATAAAGTTTTACGACAAGAGGGTCTCTCCTCTCTCTCTCTCTCTCTCCCCGAGAGTGAGAAAGTGAGTGCAAGAATAAGACAGAAAGGAAAGGCTCAGGAGTGCTGGGTGAATTATAGACTGCCTCTCAAGATTCACAGCTCTTCGTGGTAGGAGGTTAATATTCTCACATGTCATTAGGTCTGCTGGCTCTACTGATGGCTCATTGAATCAGGCAGCAAATTATTTCCTCATGCTGCAGAGGACACCACACTTCAAAGGGAAGGAGCCAGGGTCAAGACGGCTCTCCAGTTCGATTAATGAGTTGGGATCAGCAGAGGTTGCCTGTAGGTAAGAATGTGACTAAAGCTTTTGACAAAGCTGACTTTTTGAACAGGACTTGACCCAGGCCCCTTAGTCCATTCCCCACCAAATTTTATTTTCAACATTTGCCTCTGACTGACCTGCTCAGGCCTGTTGGGATAGTTTTGACCTCCTCAGTCTTTGTTACCAGACACAGGAGCTGTCTGCCTGTATCTGATGTGTCTCTCCCTAAAGGCCACATCAGCTTACCCAGGCTAATCAGAATACTTTAGAACTGCACAGCAAAATAAGATAGAGTAGATTCATTTCAAATCTTTAGTTTCCTCATGAAATATGTTGAGAAGGCGGAAGGAAAAGACTACTAAAAGATATTTCAGCTTTCAATAATATTAAGGAAGATTTCTAAATGCTGTTAAATGCAGATAAGAAGAACATTAAGATTATTAGAAGCATATGACTCACATATTAAAATGATGGAAAAGCAGAAAATGTATGTTCCTGCTTACATGGATTTGCTGACTATGAATATTCCTAGCAAATAATGCATTATATAGAATATTCATCTAAAAAGTCTTTTTTTGTTTTTTTTTGCCTTGGTAGCAAGAGAGGAGAGACAACAACTACAGCATTAATCCCTAATTGTTCAATGGTATCCTCATTTTGAGGTTTCTGAAATATTTGAATGCATATTTGAATAGATTTAATAAAGAACCAAAGCAAGCGGTTTTTGCATTTTTTTTTAATAAGAGCTACTTGAATTGCACACTTTATCAAACAAATATGAGTAACTGAATGAAAACAAATATGAGTAAGAATGGCGCTGTTGGTAAGCTTCCAAAATTCACATAGTTCCCGATTATTGAAACAATTACACCAGCAAAATTGTTCACATCACTTCTGATTTTGTTATATACTTAAAAGCTTTATTTAAGAATGTTTTACACCCTTATGTTTCCAGAGCAAAGATCTAGCCTGTCCTTCAATATTTCTTTTAATCACAGAACAACTTTTAATATCCTCTTCCTAAACATTTTACTCATCAGTATCCTTAATGCTCAAACACTTGTTACATATTAAGTTCACGGTGTACTTGAAAAAAAGTTTCAGGTAAAATATCAATCCAGAGATACCCAAGGATGGCAACAAAGGTGACTATTTAAGCTTTGCAGGTTTAAGCTTTCTGTCAGCACAGGTGCTTGAATCAGAAAGCTACACATCTAGTTTTGAAATTAGAATGCTTTTACTTTAAAATGTATCGAGCAAATAACAGTTCTTATACACCTTAAAACAAAACGTTGTGACATTAGTGCCTTAAGAAGACTCGATCACTTAAGTGCTTTAATAACAATTTAGGAAATTTACCTTTTGGTATATATTTAAAAATCTTTTAATGATCTCCAACTGTGAGAAAATTTTCATCTTTACTCTTCAATGGTTCTTTTTGCACTCAAACCATTATTTGTAACAGATTTCCTTACTGTAACTAGCATTTAAGCCCCAAAGCTAGTAAACAGATTATTAGATCTATAAAACTTAGGATGAAAGCGTACAAGATCTATGCACAACTGAACCAAATACGAACAATGAGAATCCCTTCAAGAAGGCTACCTAACTGCTAAACAACACATCTTCCCTATGGATGTGCTTTACTCTAAAAAGCAAGAATACACAACCAAGAGACAGCTTTTTCTTTTACTTAGGTCTGCACAATCTCCAGGGAATTGTACATTATGCAAGTGGAAGTTTGCAACACCAAAAAAGCTGCCAAGGGAAACAATTTTTCATGGGCTTGTTTAAACAAAGTAACTGTGTTCTGGGTCTGTCATCAGTGTTAACATTATATCCCATTTCATTTATTTCTAGGAAAGCTATCAGACCACCAGAGATCATTTGTGAAGCATACGTATGTGTCTTGTATAATCCTTTGCAGGAAAGTATGAATCCCATACAGAAGGATAAGCTCAGCTGGAGTAGGATGTAAGCGGCCCATCTTATGTATGTTCCAGGCAAGGAGGAGCCGTTCAGTAGATACAAAACAGAGAATCACCAACCATTTCCAAACACGAACACCAAAGTTTCTGGTTTGTGGCAGCATTAAATCAGAACTGATGGCAGGACTGAGAAGATGTATTGCTGGGACACCTGGGCCCAGAGCAGTACCTGCTGGAATCCATTTCAGGAATCCTACACAAGATGGATTCAGCAAGTAGAAAGGTGGCCTGCTAAGCATATGGCAAAGACCGCGTTTTGTATTTGTCCTTATTTCCCCTTCCTAAAACTAAAAGCTTTTGGCTAAGTCTTATTAAATAGAACTTTGTTTGGCTTTCAGGTCTTTGAAGGGAAGCTAGTACCAACTACCACGGTGCAGTGTTTCTAGACAGGTAACAAATCTAAATAAAGACAAAAAGAACAAGAAGTCCTGTACCTAATTCAAGATGAATTTGAAGGCCCAGTTGCAATGAAAACTGTTTTACACCAACTTGGATATAGTCCATCTGGGGAACCATCAGAGCAGTTGTGGAGTTTGGGAAGCAGAGAGCAAGGAAACACCCCATGACTTTTGGGAATCATTACCACACTGCACTGAGGCAAACACTGTTGCATGATAACTGTTCAGGACTAATTGTTGGTACAATTTTCTTGGAGTTACTGGGCCTTACGGTAATCCTTCAATCCTTTATATATGCAAGTTCAAATTCAGAGACAAGTGTGTTCCTTTGGCTTTCTGATTTTTTGATAATGCTTTAATAAAAAGTTCATTAAATCTGTTTAGTCAAATTGGAATTTTTTGCATTTCAATTAAACTCTTGCATCATGCACTGAAATTGTTTACAAAAGTAAACAGTAAGTGAATGGTTGAAAACAAAGACATTTATTAGTTTACTGTTCATTTTGGGGTTTATTTTGGTTATTTTTCTCCTTGCTCATATTATGCAAAATAATGAGTAGTACTACCTCAGCAGTGGAAGTATACAGTATTTAATAGCAAAAAGCATTTGGTCAAAACAAGACTCTAGAATTCAATCTCTGAAATGACAAAGATGATCACACTCTGAAATGTAAGTAAATGAAATTTCTTAGAAACACACATGGTAGAAGACAAAATATTTCTTCCACTTCGTACATGATTGAAAAAAAGGGAGATGTACATTGCTAAAAAAAAAAATAAACTGCTGCAATAGTGCCCTCCTATTAGTGTTCTCCATCTACACAGCAAGTGTATTTAAAATTGAACCATACAAACATTGGTAGGGAAAGATTGTAGGCAATGATCTTATAGTCCAAGAGGATGGACTAGAGAATCTCTAGCAAGATTTTGGGGTTTTGTTTGTTTGGTTGGTGGGTGTTTTGTTTGTTTGTTTTCCTGCCCTTCTATCCCTATAATTAATAAGATTGTTTAAAATCTGATTGGAAAACTACAGTCCAGGATAAATCCTACCTTGAAAAGATACACCACTGTGAATTTGATAGGCTAGAGATGAGGAGGATTTTGATGATAAACAATGAGGAAAACAGGGATCCTATCAATACACTGCTATGGTCACTGAGTCCATGAATATTCAAATGGTCTTCACACCAGACAGCAACACAAAAAGTCCTAAAATCAGTTAAAGGGACCACCCTAATATCTCGTGAAGCAACAGATAACCACGTAGTACATTGGGTCCTTCTGAGCAGCTTGACAAGGACAGCCACCTACCATGACCCACGATCAAATGCTCTAACAGGAAAGAGCCATCCTAAAAAACCAAGATAGTGTTAACCCCCCTACACTGCCATGGAAAGAGTCTCAGACCTCAGATCGGTTGTTTTTCCATGACCAGAAAGGAAATTCAATACAAGCCTCTCCACAGCATGCTTGAAAACAACAGATATTCTACAGATTAAGAGAAGGCAAGCAAAAGGAAGACAACACTGAATTTGGTATCTGGGTTTTTTTAATGTTTTACTGTCATGCCAATACATGTCAAGGCCTACTAAGGGACCAAAGCCTTCATTCAAAACAATATTATTTAAAAGTCATCACTGTTTTCTATAAAACAGTTTTAAATAAAATCAAACACCATAAGAACCTGAGGTTGAAGGCTGAATTACAAGCAGAACAGTCTAGTAGCTGAGGATGTGCTATTACATACACTGACAAACGACTGCCTAAGTCACATACACACTGAGCATATTTTGAATATAAAAATTCAATATAAAAATCATTAAAGTATGTAGTTCAAAGTTTATTTTAAGCTTTAGTCAGTGAATAAACATTGAATAACAAATTTAACAGTATAACCCAGAATAGATGCCTGATTATTTGTGTTGCAAATGCCTCCAGATTTTAAGTCCGATTACCTGAAAAAATAAAAACACGAGAAGCTGCACCATACTATGCCTGAATCCCCAGAGTGTAAATAATACAACCTTTTGTACAAGCCAAACCGATAAAAACCTCAAACCCTACCACTTTGCTGAGTGTATATACAACGCTTGTCTGCATTAGTTGCATTGTAAACCCAATGCCACTTGGAGATGCACCTACCTCCCTCCTGACACAATGTCTGGGCCTAGCTGTGTGGAGTGCTGGATTGATTCCTGGACATGAATTTCCCATTTGAAGTCTACATTGTAGTTATCAGCCTATCTTCAGCCTAAACCATATGCTCACTCTTTTGTCCATAGAGGAATTTGATGACAGTGGGGCTTCTGAGGAGCACATAATCTGCTCAAGCCACAAAATAAAGATGTCATTTACTTCAGACAAGATCGTCAACCCAGAGTGTTTTGAAAGACAACAGAGAAGCATCACAGCAAGCATGCCCATGAACGAATCCTTGCTGACGCAATTGGGCAGTTTGTTTAAAACAAATAAACCAACAAATAAACAAACAATTAAAAGAAAGAAGGCTCACTCATGTCATTTCAAGATTGCCAAGTGCCACCACAGTGGTCACCAGTCACCCGCTGCCAGCCTCTCCCTGTTTCCAGAAACCACATCAAAGCACCTTTGCTGCCTCATGGCCTTCTGCAGAACAACTTCAGCTGCTTAGGAAAAAAATGGCTAAATAAAGGCTTGGACTGAAAACATTGAAAAAAAATAAATTGACAAGATTTTGACTGGAAACCTTGTCTCGTCCTTACTGAAGGCTAAAATAAACTTAATTTTTGTTAAAATTAAAGCAAAAATTAAATCATCTTATTATGTAATTGGAACTAGGCCTCAGGCACTAGCAGTAAAGAAGGGATTAAGGCCTCCACCACCTGGGTTGTCATTCTCATGGGCCCCATTACCACCCCCTTATTCGTTTTTATAGCCAACAGATTAAAATGCGAGCGCCGCAATCTTTGATCTTTCACTTGCTGACACAAATCCTTTCAAGCCTCCAACGTTTTCTGCTGAGGTAATTAGTACTAATTAAAAGGTTTCCAACAGCCTTTGCTCTACTTTTTCCCTCCAAAGAAATTGCTTTTACAAGTGCCTTCCATCTTTGAAATGTATGCATCGTTCACTTTCTTCTTTATCTGACTCCCAGAGATCAAGTAGATTAGTGACTCCATTATTCCCCAAGACAAAGCTAAACAACAGGTTTTTACTATCTCCCTGACCTGTTGAGGTGCAGGGTTTATATCCAGAAACAAGTGCCTCTGCTTGTATTAAAAGACAGTCCATTTATGCACTAACAGACACAATACAGGGTTTCTACATTTAAGAATGGACATCATTTAAAGATGTAGTGTTTTCTCAGAAAAGAGAGAGGCAACCCTTCGCTAATCAAACTGACGAGTTGTAGGACTAATAATGGGTCTTGCTTTGTTTTCTTTTCTCTTTGTGTGTTTGTGTATCAGGCAAGATACAAACAATTTCTTTCTCTTCCCCCTTCTCCCACCCTTTCCTCTCCTTTCCCCTTTCTTCCCAAATGTTAATGATTGATTCACATTTACTACTTTAAAAAAAAAAAAAAAAATCAAGTTTAGGAAGTTCCACCTTCCTTTTGAAATCCCAGAAAGTCCTGTCTGAAGAAGTTTTTGATACTATAATTAAATTTGTGTCCTGCTACAAACAAGCTGATGTCTGGCAAAGTAATTACCGAGATGAAAACACTGTTTTATATTATGTCCCATATATTAATGAAAGTCCAAGATTAAAAAAAGAAAAGCTATAGCAAAAAGGAACAATACTTTACATTGACAAAGGACTGTGTTTTGAATTTACAGGTTTACAAATAATCATCCAATTGACATGGGCACTACATGGATCATTTTTCTGTATGAAAACCTGGAAGCTTTATGCCTGCTGTGATAGAAATAAATTACACTTCATGCAGCAAAAGTGCTATTCAAAAAAGAGGACAGTTCTCAAGCTCCTAAAGTTCTCACTTCCTATTGAAAATGACAGCAGCTCTCTTTCATGCTGTAGTATCTCTGGCACAATAGATCAGAAATCATACACAGAACCACAAGAGGCTATCTAACTTATCATTACACGCACAGGGGTCTATTCTCCTCTCGCGATGCAAGCACAGGGCTCCTGCTGGCACTAATGGGAGCTGCACGTGCATATCAAGGACAGAAACAAACCAACAGTGCATCAACTTTTCAAACCTGAACTAAGTTTTAGAAAAGTTTTTAAATAGCGAGAAAAGAAAGTCAATAAATTGTCTCCTAATCGTGCCAGGTCTTCTACTTTACTTTCACAACTATTCTACTATGGTAGTAATTTCTTTTTGTGTAACTTTCCTCAAGAGGATCTAAAAAACGCTACAATCTCATCAATTCAGCTATATTATGCCCCTGTGAAGTATGTTTTATCTGACATATCTCCCCCAAGGTCATATGGAAATTATATGGCAGGACCACAAATTGCGCTTTTCAGTATTCCAGTAGTTCCCTGTTTTAACCAGCAGGCCATACTCCTCCTCTATGCATGCACAATAACCAACAGGCCTAGAAGCAGGAGGCTGGATCAGCTGGGAAAAAAAAGGGGTTTTCACAAATACAAGACTTTCAAAATAATTTCTTGTATGTTCAAAATGCTAAAAGAAGAAAGTGAAGTCAAAACAAGACTGTGAATTACCTACTGTAATGGTTCTAGTTTCCTCACCTTCCTAGTGCATGGTCCCCTTTGCCTTAATATGTCAGGCAAACTGTGCAAAACCAACAGGAGTCAGGAGAATACCATACCTCAGCTCTGAGCACACATAAGCTAAGCAGATCATGGGGAACCCTCGGCCAAACCTGGGCAGCTGTGTAAGCCATGCAAAAACATATTTGCACCATCTCTTCCATCAGAGTAGCCTTGAGAAACAGCACAGCTATTTCGACACTCAATATCACGTACCTTGAATACAGGTTTTCTTGTTTACCAAATGTTAAATTCTAAGATTCAAGTTAAACTCAGAATTAGAAATTCTGAACTTTGTAAGAAATTGGAATTTGCATCATAGCATGGAGGAAAATAGAATCTAACAAGAGGTTTATCTAGATTTAGGAATGCATGTATCTTTCCATATCCCAGATCAACATTCTACATCATTAAAGAGAAGTTGATATTAATGTAATCTGTCATAAAATGTTACCTGTCTTATTCTCACCTATTACTAAAGTAGCTGTTGACTTTAAGGCAAAATCCACATTAACAACATATTCAGGTCTTTCATCTTATGAAACCAGAACTCTACGAGGAAAAACATTCTTTTAAAAACAAAACGCACAAACGAAAACCCAAACCCATTTCAAGGAAATGCAGTTGCAGAGAAGGCGGCTGTACAGAAAGGGGGTGCCTGAGATGTAAAATCTATAGCAAATATGTTTTACTTTCACAGAGACACATTTACGGACAAAGCTAAAGTAACACCCCAATGTGCAAAATAATTAGTCTGGCTTCAAAATTATAAGCTTCAACGCTATTGTGCCTCTTCTTTCATTGGAGTTTGTCTTGTTTATTCTTAGTTTTGCATATACAAACTGTTTTCATGTTCATCGGAGATACCTTCTTTTCAATTAACAGCCAAAACTGTCTCATGAAAAAAAAAAAAAAAAAAATTAGAGATGAAACTTTAGGGAAAAGACAATCCGTAATCATGAAGCTCACAATAAAATGACATGCTGGCAGCGCAGTAAGCAAAGTTAACATACATATTATCACAAAAGAAGGAAAACGAGTGTCATGTTTAGTGCTTCAGAGACTCTGCAAATGAAGCTTTCTCAATATTTACCAAGGAGATCTAAAAATAAAACAAAATATCTATTAGGCTTCTTGGTGAGCAAATCTTGCTTGGCTACCTTACAAGCTTTTTACATACCTTGGGATCTAAAGCAATCTCATTTATCAGAGCAGCGGGGAAAAGGGACAATGAAAGTCCCTACCTTCCCTAGGTACTCAGCTGTGGCTCTGTCCAGACTGGAAACAGTTGCTGTGGCCTTAGGGTTTCATTATTCATCTACTATGGTATGTAAGGACCAGGAGCAGATGCCCTTTTAACATATAGGAAGAAGGGAGGAAAAGCCCTCCCAACAAAAGGGATATCAGACCAGTTTTTGATTCTCATACAAAATGTTTAGTATTTATTGAGGTGAAGGGGTGAGGAGGCAATACTTTATATATAGTAGCCCATAAGTCTTTTTCCTTCTTCTCCAAGCCCAAAGGGTAAAAAACTACATGAATAACCTTCAAATCTGCCCTGCCATCTCAGTACAGTGCACACATGATGAAAAACCATGAAATAAACATTTCAATTTGAAGTTTCCAAAAGGTAATTATAAACAAGAGGAAGAGAAAAATATTTTTGAAATTATGAAAAATACCTTGACAGTGACTCCCTTAGACTCACATTTAGCCCTTGAAAAATATTCTGCCAAAGGGTGCATTTTGACAGGGAAAAGATGAAGAGTGGAGAGAAGAGGCAGAAGTCTGTCATAATTGATGACACCGCAATGCAAGCTGAAGTCAAGACTGAATATTTACAAAACTCATTCAGGATGAGATTTTTAAAACTGGGGAGAAAAAGAAAAAAGCCAGCAAGCAGACGCAGACAAACCCAACCTTTTGAAAACATAGTGGGGCTACATCAAGCAAGATTAATGCAATACGGTCAAATATAACCATGTCACACATACAAAATAACTCAAGAGGGTTTTTTCCATAATTCAGTACATTATGAATTTCAATATAAAATGAAAAGGATAAAATAAACAGTTTGGTTTAGTTTTTGGTTTTGGTTTTTTGTTTGTTTGTTTGTTTTTCCCTGTAGAAATCTGTAAGGCTTTGTTTGGATATATATTACTTTAATTCATTTTAGAATGACACAATTGAGCTGGGTGCCTTTGGCATAATAGGACTTTGGTACTAGAAATTTTCACCCCAAATTACTAGATTAAACCAAACTCAGATCACTAATTTGCAATGTTACAGTGTCATAAAAATTAAGCATATCTGAATCTAGACTGCCACACGGTTAGACTCCTGTTCTTTACTTTTACTGTTTAACCACACCTCTTCCTCCCTTCAGCTACAAACTGGCTCTCGTACAGTCCCATGGTTAAACAGTTCAGGGAAATGATCCAGTTAAAACTGAGCTGGAAGGGAAAGAAGGAAGCAGGAGAACTGCAGCAAGCTAAACTGCCTTAAGTTGTTACTGGAGACTATTTGATGGACAAAGTGAACTTATTTTTTCTAGTCTTGGTACAGCTGCCAGCGAGGATGTTCATTTCAAGTTAATTCAGCTGGCAGTTTGCCATCAGATTCAAAGCAGGAGATGAGTTCAAAATCAACATGGGGACTAAACAACTTGCCCAGTTTTCAGCAGCGATGTGTCCAAGGTCATGGCAGAGGTACACCAGTAAAGCAAAGGAATTCTGCTCTCTGTTCCAGAGAAATCCAGGAGCTCATCTTCAAGAGTTGTCAGTCCAGCATTTTTCACCACTGCTGAATTCACACTTCATTTAAACAAATATAACCAATCCTACTCCCCCAAGAAATTGTGATACATTTGTCTCACCACCAGCAATACAAGTACGGCACAGATGCACGTGAGGTAACAAACAATCTCAATGTGAACTGGTCTAGCACTTATAAAATGGTTAGGACTTACAAAGGCTATGAGAGTAGACAAGGTTTGGACTGGTATTACACAGGCATAAAAATTATGCAATCTATAGTCTTTATGTAATGAGTCTCAAAAATTCATAATTTAGGAATACAGCTAGTCTCCGTATTTACCTTGTGTTCTGACTACAGAGCAAATTTGTAGCCTCATATATTTATATGTTTAAATAAGTAAATAAAACTCTGTTTTACCTATTCCTCCTACCACTAACAAACCTTCCTCCAAAATGCAACTCCCCACGTCAGGAACTGTAGAATCTTTGTTTTCCACAAATGTTAGGTCTAAACTCCCTGTAACAAAACACTCTGCATGTTCCTGATCCTCATTTGCAAGAAGAAGAGGTGGGTACAAATATGTAACAATAAAGCATAGAAGCGAACATGAAATACATGCTTTTTTATTCCTGGGAGCTGTACAAATTTTGACAAGGCTGCTCATGAGAAAGTCCAGTCACACAGATTTTAACACACTTAGTATTTCTAATTCTCCTGTTAATCCAACCTGCTTCAAAACACTTAAAAGTCTTAAGCAAACAGAGCCCAGACAAAACATCCATCTGGGCCGTCAGATTGCTTACATCCACTAGAGTGCATCTCCAAAAGTCATCCCTGCGTTATAGCTGCCATTTCACTGAAAACAATCCTAAATAAATTCAAATATTACTTCTTCACCTGACAGGAAAGGCATACTACCCTGCAAAGAGATATTATTATTTCAGGCTTTCCAACCACTTCTAAATAAAGAAAGAAGAGGAAATTAACCTTATGCTGCAAGGTTATATTCCAAGTTTGTCAGGGAGAACAATGTTGAATAAATTAAAACTTTTCGACCACTAAAAAGGAGGAAAGCAACCTGGACAAAAGTAGCCAGGAAGCTAAGGGAAAGGTAATTTCTACTAAGCATTTAAATTAATTTTTGTTTGGAGATATCTTAGATACAATAGCATAACCCTGCCCCCCCAGATTTCAGAATGAAGCTATGTAAAAATAAATGTGGTATACATTGCTATATTTTTAACATGATAGATTCTTTACACCAATATTTTAGTGGTCAGAGTGTCTAATTAACTGGGTGGAGGTGTGTGAAATGTTTCATTATTTTCATACTGATGTTTGCATCTCAGATTCATTGTTGCTCAAAATACAATTTCACTTACATCCATGACTCCCTGTGCATTATTTAAAAGGAATAAAAAGGAAGTGAAATTTCAATTATTGATTAAAAATGACAGACGATGTGTGGGTTTTTTTAGATTTCAGTTAATGACAGCTATTTTTAAATGAAAGAATGAGCACAAACAAAACCTGACTAGTAAGACTATACAGAAATGCCAAATCCGTAAAATAAATACCACAACTAGTATTAAGTTATGTACAAATTCTATAAAAAGTAACTCTGCATACTCTTTTCACATAAAGTCATTATGGCAGATGGATAACAAGAAGGTATAGCAAAAACAAGATAATGATACAAAAATGTTGTGGTAACTATATCTGAGCTTGAAAAAGCAGCTAAGACTTTCAGTCCATGAACAGAATTACACTCAGGATTGAAACCAGTATGATTGCACGAGAGGGTTGCTTTTGGGTGCATTCACTACCATAAACCTGCTCTAGATCCTAAATAGTGGGCATTATATAACATTTCGGTTATTTGAATTTTACTGTCCATTACTTTCAATTCTAAAAGGATTTTCTTTAATCCATTATTCTTGATCAAGGTAATGATTTCAGAATTCCAGCATCTTAGCTTTGCCCTGCATTGTCCGCCTTAGGTAAGAAGTACCGAGTGTTTTTCCAGATGCAGTTTATTTGTATTCCACAACTAAACCAAAGAAGTATTCACAGTGCCACACACATCTTAAGAGTCTGCTTACTAGCTGCAGGTATAGTCTCCTCAGTGAATCACCAAGAGGAGCTGGCACTACCTAGTAGATCACAGAAGAAATACTTATGGATAATACTTTCATATTATCCTTGAAATGATTAGAAGAATAGTAGTAGAGCATATTTATTGTTTCAAGACAGCTTCAAATGATCTGATGCAATAGCTATTTTCTCCCCCCCCCCCAAAAAAAAAAAAAAAAGATGAGATAATGCATTTCAAGGTCATTCGAAGCAAGGGTGCATCAAAGAAAAAAAAGTGTTTAAACCACAGCAGATTTAACAGCTTAACCAATAAAGCTACTCTAGCCTTCAGTCAATGAGAATCAAAACAATGATTTCAAACTATTTTATTCAATCTACAGGCAGGATTAGTAGGTGATAAAGCTTCTTCCGTCTTTTCTTTACAAAGAAGCAACCATTTCTCCTATTTTTAAGGATTTCTTTCAGTAAATTATGCACCCTTTTCAGGACTACCGCCACAAGGACACAAGACATCCTTTAAAGTTTGTAGGTTTATGTCCCTGCATTTATTACCACAGGGCTCAAATATTTACATGCTCACTCAAAAGAAATCTGAAAAAGCAAGAAATTCTAATATTAATTCAGTTTACTAAAAGTTATTTTCAAATCTCAATTAAGGCCTCCAAGTGCCTAAACAGCACACTTTTTTTCCCCTCCTCAAATGTTGCCATTTGCTAACATAAGCAGAAAAAAGGTTGCTGACCCAAAATGCAACAACTTAGTACATTCATATTCTTTATGATCATTGAGCATTTTCCTTAATAATCTGAAAAGTACTTATCCGGAATTTCAATCACATTCATTAAAAGTTTCTCTTGCTTCTCTATCCCTGCCTTCTCACTCTCTCCAGATATACACTCACTTGCTGAAGTCTATGAATTCTTTAAAATAATATTTCAGGTTCTAATGGCAATTATCATATTAAATATCAGCGTACAAGGGGACTGTACAAAGCGATTCCATAGTAAATTAGTCTGAAAATTGCCCTAATTGTTATGCCAGAAGACGTCCTCTATGTTTTGTCTTGGGAGAAAAAGATCTTTCTGTCTAAATGCCATTATGTGTCATCCTAGCTGAGCCTCCTGCCTGGCGGGGACATTGAAGTTGTACAGCAGGAGCCGCTTCTCAGGCTTTAAGAACTACAGTAAATCTTCAAACAATTTATCCAAACAAAGGCCAGTGTGTGGAGAGAAAAATACATGGGAAGCAGATGAATAAGCAACATCAATTATGGGGGGGTTGACCTTTCTGCCCCACACCATGGCACAGATTTCACACCAAATCGCAGCAGATTGAAGTTGACATGCCTGGAGTGAAAACACTGGTCCTCACAATGTTGCCACTCTACATTCACAGAGATGTAGTAAGGAGGGGAGGGAGAAAATGAAGAGAAGAGGAGGGGTGTGTGAATGAAAAATCACGCATAATGGGCCTGGGTTTATTTTACAGAGAACAAAATGGCTCAATTTGAGCACTTAGACTGTCGAAATTGGCTAGCGTGAGATACGAGAGGTTCATCCAAGGGGACACTTGAATCAGGTGCCTTCAGTGGTATGACCTAGGAGAAAGGATGGGGAGAATAATGGCAGTTCCTAAAAACTTGTTCACGATCATGCCATTTCACACTTCATATATATATATATACACACACAGACGGAATTATTTGTACATAATCACAGCAGCTTCGGTCGAAATGAAAGTGATCAGGCTAAAAATATTTTTCCAGTGGCAAAAAATACTGCATCATGCAGCATTATTTTGCCACATCAAAAATCTGCCTACAGTGATCATATCTACATTTTGAGAGATTCACACTCTGCCCCAGGAAAATATTGCCTTTACAGCCAAGGAAAAGCCAGACTAGCCAAGGTGTACTTCAAACCATCACAAATAAAATTCAGCTTTTGGCCTTTAGAACAGTCTATTTAAAGATTTCTTTTTCTAGATTGGCCGTGGACAGATGATTATTAAATATTTATAAGTCTTTGAATAGGATTGAGTGCTTTTGCTTTGTTTATTGTGTGGAGCTCCCCCTTCCCCTTCTTTCCCCCAGTCCTTCTTTGAGGGATCTATGAGTGATCATTTTCTTTCAATACTTCATCAGTTGTTCAGTGCAAAGATAGATCAGTCAACCCTACGCAGGCCATTTTACATCAGTGGAATCTGTTAACACTGCCACAATAATAGCGTAAGGTTTAATATACACTCAGATCGACAGCTTTTTTCTAATTCTAGATGACATTAATACACAAACTGCTACTATTTCATATTGATAGTAACTAACCACCACCAGTTCTAGTTCAGGATGAAAAGATTAAAAATAGATAAGCTTACAATAACATTTGCATTGATCCTAATAGTTACAATTATTAAAAATTACTTCAGTAAATATCAATCTACCAGCAAATTTTGCTGCTTAACTCTGTCTAGGTTTAAGGATTAATGCTTGTGATGCCAAACCTCGGAAATGGAAATGTTTGCTTATTAATGCTGATAGCATGCTGAATTAGACTTTTCAGCTTGTGCACAACTTTCACCACTGTCAGGAAGGAAAGCTACCACCTTTTTCCCCAGGTATCACATCTGTAACACTCTTTCCCAAACTAATCAGACCTTAGACTTTTTTCCATCTGAATGAAAAAGAACTGTGAAGGAAAAGTCACAGCATATGTAAATATGACACTGTGCTTTCCCAAAAGTCTATGAATAATTTCAGAATCAGCCAATGAAATCTCATAATATGATCGCAGGCTTTGGATTCTGTGCTGCTACTAGGAAATTTATATTTTACTTTTAGAAGCAAGGTATCTGCAAACATCTTTCCTGAAAACACCTTCCCATTTTAAATATATCACATAGTACAACAAAAGGAGAACATGTTAGCATACCTGATAACTTTCCACTCTCCACTCAAGATCAATGCTACTAGAGAGCTAAGAGACATTTTCACAAACTTTAATAGGCTATTGCGTTGGCAATACACTTTTCATGATTTCTAAATAGGGTTATATTTTAAATCATTTGATTAGGCCCCAAAATAGCCAGAACACCTCAAGAACTGTTGTTCAGCCATACATTCGTAGGAAGAAAGAGTACCTTTCCAGTGAGATTGACCAAAGGGGTTCCTCAGAATAGGTGTCGGAGGTCATCTAGAAAGCGCCTTAACTAGAACTTAACAGCTTACTTCCTTATGCAGACAACTTTCAAACTCTGAGTGCATAACCAAAGTTCATTTCAGAGTTGTGATCTCTAACTCCCTAGTTTCCTTTAGATCAACAAAGCCCTTGAATGATTTTGGTTTGGTGTTTTTTGGTTTTGCTTGGGAGGTTTCTTTGAAGGGTAAGAACTACTTGAGGAAGGGGGTTTCACCTTACAACTTTTGCTAAAACTATATTCTCTTTGCCTTTGAGCATAATTAGGTAAGACTGACTTCTCTACTTGTTATGAATATTGGGAAGGAGGAATCCAGGTAATTCTGTTGTGCTCTCTCATAATTCACAATAGCTCTGCATCAGTTTTGCTCCTTCCCTATCAATTCCACACAGTGTGCCAGCAGGTCTGCTGGTTGGCTGATATATTTAAGCCACCCAAGTTCCCCGAACTCTACCACGATGACAAGTATCTCAAAACACATTGTAGCTCTCCAGCTCTTGCAAGCATTGTGAATCAAGGAGCTTCTGCCTCAAATTGTAACTTATAGGCTACAGTCACCAGGTCAGCCTTTCACAATTATAATGTAAAAGGGACAAGACTAATCGTCAGGAAAGACAAATTAAGGCAGGCACCCTGTGCAAGATCAATCCCTGTTAGTCAGCCAGCCAGCCAGCGGCACATTTGACAGAAGCTCTGAGGAATACTCGGCTGTGGAAAGAGTGCTGAGGAGTGCTCACTGGCAAAAATGAAACTCGAGGAAAACAATGGAGAAAGACAGACCTGAGTGTTTAATTAAATGCCTGGAATTAGTTAATTCTCTTGTGAAGCCTAAACTGCCTCTCATAAAAGCCTATTATTTTAAGTGTGAAATTACTAGAATTGCTACATCTATCACATCCCTAAAAAAATGGCAAGTAAAAACTGCATGCCCGACAGACACAACTCAGAGTTGGCTCACAAGGTTCAAGTGAAAACTTGCAAAACATGGAAGCAGGTTCCACAATCATATAATACTGTCTGAATCCTTGTACTCTCATATTGTTCTCTGTTACCTCAGAGTTAGTTTTTGTTTCATGCAGAGCTTATGACCATTATTTTCTACATTGCACCTTAGAAAGTACTGTGCTAAGAAAAATGAAAGGGTTCTGCATAACTTTTCTGAACTAATCCCCTCTACATCAGTTCTGTGAATAAAATACTCACAAGCAAATTATTTTAGATAGACATCATACCAAGATATTCACATAGGTATCAATACACACACAGACAATCTGCATACACAAATACATGTTCAGATGAGCATACATGCAATACTTGCTTTACACAGAGACGAGTCTGGTTTGCCAAACCAGACTCCTTCAGCTACATCTATAGTCCATTATTTTAAAAGTTACTAGTTATTTGACAGAACTAATACTTATGCAAGGCATAGTAGTAGAAACTGTCTTCATTTCTAAGATTTCACACATTCCCTAATTAATTCAAGGGGACTTACAGTTTTAGATAACATTCTTCCTTTTATCACTTGCCATCTAGCAGTTGGTATAATGTCAACACTTACAGCTTTTTTTTCCAACTGAAATCATTTTAAAAACATTTTTATCCTAAAATGTTCACCTCAATTTTTCAAAAATTATCTTAAAGATAAGAGATTTTTTCCCATTTCAGTCCCACAACAACGAGAATGTCAGCACAGCTTTTTTGACAGACAAATTATTGAATCAAAGAAAGAATATGCCATTAAGCCCACAGGTTAGGAAGTGTCAGGAATGGTTTAAAGAGATATCCCATTTATCTTCAAAACATGCACGGAATGTCACTAATGTGTGTTTATCATGTATAATCAGACAAAGAAAATATCGAAATAAAGTACTCCCGCATACAATAGAAGTCTCCTTCCATCTCTCAAGATATCAGTGCTATTCAAATAGAATAATAATGATGAAAATTCCTTTCTTGAAAATGGAAATCAAGTGAAATGTAGATAGAAATGATTTTTGTGTAGTTGATGTACATTTCTAAAGTGCATTAACAGGAAATCCAGAACTTTTTAGGTCAATTATATTGTCAGTATTGTCAATGCCACTGAAATGAATACCTAAGCAGTGCATATTCTTGCTGGAATAGGGTTAGAGAAGAAATCCTGTATTCAATTACTCGGAGAAGAGGAACTGCAGGCGCACACTTAAAGGCTTGCTTTGTTCCAATCTTATTTTTATTTTTTAATCAGTCAAAAGGAAGCCAAGAAGCATAATTATATATATAAGTTTTAAAATCCAAAGTCTCCTGTGTTTTCCTTATGGCATCTTTTACCTAAAGCCTATTTTTGATAGCCTAGTGCATCACAAAACATTAAGTCACAGCTTTCATAATCAATTTTCCAAGACATGATGTGACAGGTTCACAGAGTTAACTAATATATAGGCTTAGTATAAGAATAGTAGGCAAAGGTTTTTTAAACATCTGAAAGGTATTGGAAATCAAAATGGTGATGACATATTGATGGGATAGGAGGTTTTGCCAGGTGAGCTGAATAAATGTATCAGCTGTACCCTTTGGAACATGCTATTATTCTTCTGAACAAAAATTTTAAGCAAAAGTATTCCTGTAGATTTGCAAGCTACAATCACAGCAGGAGACAAAATGGGGGAAAGAGCAGGTGCACATTCTCAATAGTATATTTGGGAACAAATTTACATTTTTCTGTGCCAAATTTTGAAGAGGTCACAATGAAGGCAAATTGTTTTAATAGAGTGTCAAAAATAGTACATGACATAAAATACCACAAACAGAAAAAAAACCCAAACACTTGGCATCTTATAGATACAGGAAAAATAAATTTTGTTAAATATCTAAAAAGCAAGAGACACTTGGCATCTTACAGATAAAGGAAAAAGAAATCTCGTTAGAGCTGTAAAAAGCAAGAGGCCTCTAAAAATGACTCACGATACTTCTTGTGTCACCCTCCCACCTGTACCTTATGGATTTCAATGAACAGCTATGGCATCCCTCTCAGTTCATCTATCCCAGAAGTCAGACACAGCTCGGTGGCTTCACCCACTGACCAGCCATACCTGCCACAGCAGGGTTCACTCTCAAATCAGGGTCTATGTGCCTTCTACTGCAGTCCTGTGATCAACAAAGCCCTGATAAGGAGTGCACTCTCTAGCTGCAAGGCAATATTTCTACTCCTCCTTGACAAATGCCCCAATATCCGGCTTATCATCTGTCACCAGATTACAGGTACGTGCATGTCGGAGTCACTTACATAATCTCGACGCCCAGCAACTTCATCATGAACAAATATTGCTCAAAGAACAGAAAAGCCTGAAGCAGAAAGGATGTTTCCCAGAAGATAAAGAGGAGGAGAGGGAGAGAAGCCTGTCCAAAAGAGTAACAATAGGAAGAGTAATCAAAACTTATGAGAATGACAGTAAAAGGACTCTGCAAGTGAAAGACAGCAAGAGATAAAGACAAAGCAAAGGTGGGCAAGGAAAGGCAACACAAAAAAGCTCTGTTAAGCTATGTTTCATACTGTCTGCTGGGGTTTATGCCTTGAAGAAGGCACTAGCCACAGACACATTTTTATGCCCCGAGAAGTTATTAACAGTGCACTTCAGCAAGAATTCAGTGAGAAACCCCCCAATACCTTACAACACCTGTTATGTGTTTACCTAGGTATTCAGACACATTTTGAAATACTACTTAATTTCTGTTACTTGTACTACTAGTTAAGGAAATTTTATTTATTTATTTATTGTTATTTTATTTATGTTAACCACTTCAGTCTTTTAAGTGTGCCCTCTCTTTTCAAGCTCAGCTCAAGGAATAAAAGGAAAAAACAGCACATGAGAAGAGAGAAGTGATCACATAAAAGTTTAAGTGTGTTTGGAACGAATCTGGCAGTAATACAGAGGTGGTTTTGTTTCTCAATAATGAATTTTAAACAGTTCTTCATTTCAGCCCAGTTTTTTCAGATATGGTGCTGATAATTCTTTTGGTCAAAACAGGTCAAACTGCTCTTTTATAGAGCTCAAAAACTGCCCAGTTTTGCCAAGACCAAAAAGATGAAATCATATTCCTCTCAGAACCATATGAAAAATAATCACTTGAAAGAAAAGGAAAAAAAATCCACTTAATGTATTCTTGTGCATTCCTAGGACATATTTATACTCTGCACATGCACACACACGCCAGTAAAACATGGGGGGGGGTGGGTTGATTCTTTAAAAGCTGTAATTAATTCTTGATAGCCAGGGAATGGCGGGGGGGCAGAACTCATGGAAAGGTTATTTGGGGTTTTTTTAATAACAAAAAGTGCTTTTCCCTGTATTCTAAATCATGGTATATTTGTATTTGATCCCATTCACTTGCAGTATACAAAAGCTGTTTATTTTCTAATAACAAAACCTAAATGTCTTTCAATTCAGTAATCATTGTGTTCATAAATATGCCTGCAATATGGCCTGCAAGCCAAAGCTCAGAACAGCCAGAAAATTAGGGTCAACAGCATTGCTATTTCTCAGGTTCTGACATATTTAGATCCAAGTTTTCATGTGTTGATCTTTGCAAAAGTAACACAATGCTTGAGTTTATGCTTGGGTATCTTCACTCACCCATGAATCTCTAACACATAGGTGGGGGCTTTGTCTTAATGGGACAATTCTAGCAATTTGTCCCAGGTTGACTGTTCCAAAAGAGATGGAATTTCAGCATCTCTTATCTTTTCTGTTTTCTTCATCAGGAAGTTCAGTCAGACATGGTAGACGTGCTTATTGATGTGCATAAATGCAGTCCAGAACACATCTAAGGAATAACTTCCACCAAAAAATTTAAAATTATATCTGCATCAAAATATACAATATTAGCATTATTTCTAATGTAGACCTCTGATTGATTACTTATGCCCATTTTCTCAACAGAAACTTTCTGTTCTAAGAAAAACTGTTTCTTTTGTCCCTGGGGAGGCCTGAGCTATTAAAACCTGAAGTGAAATCAGTCTCTGTATCCAAAAGCTTTTAAAACTGGAGAATTCATCTAACATTACAACACTGATTTACAAGTCAGTTCCACCAAGATTAAACTACATTAAGTTCACAAACAAGACTTGGCTCAAATAGCTCATTATGAATTTCAAAATTTCTGTTTGCTTAGAAATCTCAAAATTAAGTTTGGAATTGAAAGCAATTTTTCACAAAGGCCACTGATTCATTTCACTTTTTCCTGTGAAGAAACTGCTCAGTAACTAAGCAAGTCTGTGTTCTTTTATATATATATGTTTGTGTGTACATATACACTTCTCATATCTACTAAGGGAGGTGATCCTTCCAGTGTGATAAACTACTGCTATCGGAAGTTTTGCTCTAAATACTCACTGCCTCCAATATACCAAAAAACAGAGATACAGATGAACCTCTTGGAAAGTTGCTGGTTAAAAAAAAAATACATACATATATATACACATTTTTTAAAATTTTGAACACACTAGAAAAGTAAATAAAAAATAAATCAGAAGAGCAGTATAAGACAGCATTCAACTCTTTGCCTCTTGAAAATTTAAATGAATACTCCTTGAGAGCAAACTACAAAATGCTAACCTTGAAGTGTTGAGTGGCAGAAAGAATTATGGGTTATTGTACTGTCAAAATGCCAGACAGCTGTATGTTGAGTTACTGTGTTATTTAGACAATCAGAAACTTGGAAGCTAATGTGACATATTTTTTTCAGTGTGAAAGCTCCTGACATGCGTCATGATAATTTCTAAAGGGACAAAATGTTATATAAAAAACATAGTGCCTTTATGAAACTGCCTAACAGGTACAACATCTCTGCAAGTAGAATTCACATTAAATACTACAGATAAGTAGAACTGATTCAGGACATGACTAAAATTGCTATTATATCATCCGGTTTCTCATTTGTTCTATAAATTTTATTGTTTGTCATATTTGGAGGTACTCTTACGTGTAGTGCCAAGACTTACCTAGGCATTTACTTCAAGTCTTGTTACATGTTTCTAATTTTGCCCCCAAAGGAAGTACCTATAAACCCTTCTTTAATTATTCGCTGAAGAGAGAATGGGCCGTTACCTACTATGAGACTGGCAAAACCCACTGCATTTATGAACTGACATGGCTCAGGCAGCTCCAAAAGCCTTCATGATTCATTTGTCCTTTTCCACAAGACTCAGTTATTTTCTGTACCTAAAATTAACTCAGTCTTAAACACAGTAACATTAAATGTTGATGGTCTATTACAAGGTTGGATTGGCCTAATATTAATGGGTTAAAACTGCACTACTTTCATCAATAATGACTTCCATGTGCTGTCAGATTGCTTACACACCTATCCTAAGTTTACCTGGAAGAGGGTCATAACTAACCTAAAAAATATTATCAGCAAGAAACCACAGAATGTTACAGTTTGGATGGCATTATCTTGTCACTTACCCTCACTGGTACAGAGCTACAGAACAATGCGTTACACTACCTCCAATCTCGAAGAACAGTGAAAATTAGCCTTTTATTTCAACCTTTTGCTTTGTGGAATTTTGCCGATTTTTGATCAAATTATCCCTATTACACAATTAATACTTGGGAGAAGGGAGTTTGCAACCCCTTATTAAAGACCTCTGGCAATATAAAATATTCACATAGGTAGAAACAATAAGACAGCAGCCAAGTTTGAGAGCGGTCAAAAAGTGAACAAAATAATTTTATAAAAGTTGCCTGAAACAGGTGCTTTTAAGATTGCTTATTCAGCTGTTAAGTGAATTATATCAGAATATGCAGTACATTGCAGCCTATTGTTCTCTTTCTATATATAC
This sequence comes from Megaceryle torquata, assembly GCA_024611175.1. Lineage (NCBI taxonomy): Eukaryota > Metazoa > Chordata > Aves > Coraciiformes > Cerylidae > Megaceryle > Megaceryle torquata. Next base: position 176,224 of record JANIJG010007223.1, read on the forward strand.
ACACACTGAGAGAACATTTATGACAGTAATGCATTAGACATTCGTATAAGAAATGCTTTTGGTCTTTTGTCACCACACTTGAAAAGAACGAAACATTAAGCATTTATAGTGCAAGGTTAAATAACTTATTTAGCAACGATATTCATATTTATAGGTCTTTTTGAACTACTAGCATACTGCTTCACCTGGTTCTTTCTCAATACAATATAATTTCTATCACCTCCACCCCATGACCATCAGACAAAATATTTTTGATGCTCATTTTTTGGTTCACCAGAAGAGAAAATATTTCCTTACTGTTGAAGCTCACACTGCATTAAGAAAAATTATGTTATTTTGGGTTTGGCTTTTTTGTTTGTTGTTGGGTTTTGGGGTTTTTTTTTGTTTGTTTGTTTGTTTTGGGTTTTTTTGGGGGGGGGATTTTGGTTGGTTGGTTTTGTTTGTTTGTTTTGTTGTTGTGGGGTTTTTTTTTTCATTAGAGCTATGATAAGACCATTTTTATTTCTGTACATTCCTGATCATGAGCTCACTGGACAGAGACCCAAGCTCCTTTCATTCTTTAAATCAAAGCAGAGAACAAATAGTAGAAGCAGTGAAAAAAAAATTATATATTAACACCAATGTGTTTCTTTTAGTAGCAAGGGCAAGAATGTTTCTATTATATCTTTAAATATATTTGCAATATTACAAATTGTTTAGGTAAGATATATCTTGCAGAAATTAGAAGATCAAAACTTAACATACTTCATAAAGATTTTTTTTTTATTGCATCTTATGGCTTAAACTTGACTACGAGCAAAAATAGAAGAATCAACAAGACTTTTTTTTACTGTTAAAGTGAATCAAAAGAAGGAACTTTTAAAGATTTGCTTCATTAGAACTTTGTACTCTGACATTCAGCATTTACAAGAAACATGCAAAGTTCACAGAGACTACAATATTATCAATCTCATTACAAGCAAGGCATACTCAGCAAATTTAAAATAAATAAACATAAACAATAGCAGGGAAAATGCCATAGATTGGCTTAAGTGCCACACAAATATACTGGAATTATATTAAAAATAATTGTGGTGACAAAACCAAGCAACTTAGAAAAATGCAGAGTCAACAGTGATGAACAGGCTGCCTCACTACAAGACTTGAAAAATTAAAGGCTTGACAAATTAAAAACATTTCATTGCATTGGATTCTTGTTAAAACCATATGTATTTCTTTTGACTTGTCTTAGCATTTCAAATGGAATATAAGAGAATTTGCACAATTTCTTTCCTTAGATGTGCTCAATTTTAGGAAAAGACATTTAAGGTAGTATTTCCCATATCACACTCAACTAAATCCAAGGAAATTGAAACATAACAACAATATTCTATTGCTCTGGTATTTTCAGAGAGTACATACTTTATATCTGAGGTACCTAGAGAACAGAAAAGTAGGAAAGAAAGAAAAAAAAAAAGCTATACTCCATCTAGCCCTAGATATATATTTAACCAGACTAAAATCTATCACTGTTGCTTTAACAATTATTAAACTGTAAACCAAAACCACTGTTCAGCTCTTCCACACAATCTTTTTCAAAATGTTACAGCCAGATACCTGACCTCCACAATGTCTCTGAGGGACCTCAACAGAAATGGCAGCAGAGGTCTGAAACTGGTGACTGCGTGGAATTTTAAACCTCACTAACCTCTATGAGCAAAGGCAAATATCTCAAGGTTGAAAGCTTGCCTGGATCTTCTTTAATTCCAAACATATGCTTCCTGTCAATGCGATACAGGGAAGAAGGCTAGACTTTATCAGCATTTATACCTGGTAGATTTGTACCCTAGGAATTATTTGACTACCGTAAAAATGGTATTGAGAGCTGAGACTTATCTGAATTAAAGCTAACATTTCTTAAAAGACATTTCAATTATGCCAGATCAGTTAAGGATTTTAAATGAGGAATGTCTCCTCTTCTTTCTTTTTTCCAGCTTATTAATTTTTATTTTTATTTGACAGTTAACCTAATGCTAAGATAATACTGTGTAAGTTTAATGCTTAAAATTGATATATAGCCATAGGGCACGCTTTGTGATGGATAGGCTCGGCTTTTATATGAAGAGCCATAGAATTTGATTACTATTGTTCATACTTAGTGCTGATGATGAATATTTTCAAGATTAACATTTCATTGAATAAAACACTAATAGGAAGTTATAAAAATACAGAAATGCCATTACTTTTAAAGCACTTCTTTTGCATTGTTCCACACAGAGCGAAAAGTTCAGCCAAATGAACCAAAGCTGTAGTCCTATTTGCATTACACAGAATTGCTCCCTTTTTTGCATCATCTCTGGATTTATGAACTCTACAGAATTCACCCACTCTGCTTCGCACAGCTATCTCTGTCCTTTCCAGTTTAACATCTATTATATAACCTCAGCTGCTCACTGCTTGGTTTTGTGTACAGTCCTCATATTTATAGGATGTCTTTTAAATGCACTAATGCCTCTCTTACCCAGTCTCTGAAAATCACTGGAAACATATAGTAAGTATCATTATAGGTTTCCCTGGGTTTGTACTCTTCCACTACTGACCACTGTCAGAGACAGAGTACCAGCTTGTATGGACCTTTGGTTTGAACCCATTATTGTCATTATGTTCTACACTATAATTTAAAAAGAAAAAGATGCTATTAATGAAAAATCAAAGTCCAAGGCTTCATGTGCTTCCTTCAAGAGAAGGCAAAAAGATGCATTTTTACACAGTGCAAGAGAGGATAAATTCCTCCTGCAGTACACCAGGGTAAGGAGAACAAAATCAAGCCCTTAAATAACACAGGAGTTGCATTTCCCTAAGTTAGCTTCAGCTTTTGTACCTTCAGACCCGACACAGAAGGTGCGCTTTCTACCTGCTCTGGCAAAACCACGTCAGTCCAATCCCATGAAAGGAACGCGCTGCCAGACAGAGAGATATATCAGCTTTCTACAGAAAACCAGAGTCCACCACAGTGTCGCCAACATAGAGTTCATTGAATCAGGTTATTTATTCTTTATCATCTACACAAATACTCTTAATCATTTCCCTTCATACATAAAGTGCTTATTTCTTATTTATGGTTATAAATAAAAAGCTGGTAAGACCATATTTTACAGACAATTGTTCTTATAGCAAAAGACACTTAACGTTAAGAATTGGCCTTCCTGTTTCTATGCTCATTTCATTATAAAGGGGTTTACCATAAATACTGGAATTTGAATTCCACCCAAGTAATGCATTAATAGATACTAAACCATTAATAATTCCTGTACTTTTTCATAAATGGGCAAAGTCCAATAAATGAACAAGAGCTCTTACATGTCAGAGCAGGGTTAACAAGCACCAAGGAGATTTCAAAGACGAACTGCAGCCAGGGGCTGCCAGAAGGTAAGATTCATAATGATGCCACGAATTCTGGGGACCCATTTTTTACTGTCCACTATGGCAACTATCTAAAATTAAATGCTAAGCAGAAATTTGTCCTGAGCTCTGACATACAGTAGTTTAGGTAAACAATCTCTAAAATTAAAAGCAGATTCTGATAATAAATTCCAACATGTATATCTTGATAACAGACAACCTTCCCTTATAAATCAAAAGCTGTTCTTCCCTCACAGAAACCTTTCCAAATTAAATCAGATGACTCACCTGAAATATTTCATCCATCTCCCCTCTTCTGTGAATACCAGCAATTAATGCCCAGTTGGTAGGGTGACAAAGGGGAAATTCAAATATTAAATGGGAATGGAAAACAAGTACGATGCTAGGAAACAGAAGGCTCACCCCAGGGAGGCTGTCTTGGATTTTCTACAATCTTAAAGAAAACCTACCAGAACAATAAATGTTTCGGGTGGTTTTGGGTTTTTTTTTTGTTTGGGTTTTTTTTTAATTAATCAGGTTCAGGGCAACCATTTGATATGAAAATGTGCCCAGAAAGCAATTCCTCATCAGTCACCTAATTCCTCTTCCTTCAGTAAAGAGCAATCTTCTTTCTTTAGTTTCAAAATATTTACCAGCTGACCACATTTATTGCCTTTTGCTTTGGTCAACTGATGTAATGCACCTGCAAAGTCTTCTAAACAAGCTACACTCAAGACCAAGCTGAGGCAGATAGCCAGGACTTTTTTTTTTTTTTTTTTAAAGAAAAACACAACCCTTCTGTATTTGTTACTAATGCCAAACACTTTAAATGAGACAGATAAAAGCTCTGACCTAAAAAGATGCACCATATCCAAAAGCACTACTATATTTCCATCCTCAGCTCTTAGAAAACCTCATTGCTATCCTGAAGAATCAGAAGTAGTTTTACTAAAGGGAAGATGATGTAGTCTCTTCACTGTTAACACAAGATGGTCACTCTCTGTCTCCTGGAACAACAGTATGGTTCCTTCATTGTGCTGTCTGCTTCTTCCTGACTCAATAGGACTGAGTCTGGCCATGGTGCTGAGTTATAAAATTGAAGTCATTCCAAAGATGCACTTCACTTGATTCTATCAGAATGGAAAAATTGTCAGGATTAAACTTCACTAGGCCCAAGGATTTATACCATTATTAGGTAGTGCAACTGTGTCCTGGTTTGAGAGAGAACAGAACTAATTCTGTTCAGTGATTTTACTTTTCGGCTCAGTTCTTCTAACAAACTGCACTTTCTGCAGTCAGCAGCCTGTTTTCACAGACAGCATCTGCTGCTGGCAGTGAGAACACCCCATGGTTAGAGTCACTACACCAAGGGTTGGGGTGCAGACCAAGGCCACTGCTGGATCTTGTGCACCACACTTTGGGGTGCAGGAAAATGAGAGGCAGCACCTGCAGGGAGAAGTGGACAGGGCAGGTGACCCCAAACTGACCAACAAGGGATTCCAGCCCATAGACATCATATTCTGTATAAAGCAGGGGGGTCTGGAGGGTCTGTAGGGTCTTTTTGTTAGCTTGCTATTTTTTGTTTTGTTTGTTTGCTTGCCCTCCCTCTGGGAGCTCCCGGGCTCTTCTCCCCTCTTTGCCAGCTTTGCTCAGCTTTGGCTTAGGGCCTCTTTCGGTTCCTTCCTCGGAGCATCCAAGGAGGACTTTGTCCATTCTGCCTTCGATCCCAATTGGTGTGTTTCTGAATCCAGCACCAGAATCCAGTTCCTGAACACAGCTCCCGTCTGCTGCTGGGCCCAGTCTGGGACACCCCCCCCCGGTGCCTGCTCCACAGCACCAGTGGTGACGGTGATGTAATTACCATTGGGGGTTGGGTTCCATACTGGTTTTGAATATATTTGTGCGTATTATTATTATTATTTTCATTAAAGCTGTTCTAGTTTCCTTTTCTAAGCACTAAGTCTCTCTCCCTTTCTCTTCCCCCTTGGGGAGGGAGGGGGGTTAACAGAGAGTGTCTGTTATAGGTCTAAGGGGCCACCCTAACCCTAAACCGTGACAAACTGCTGTTTAGGAATTGTTCCTTTACTCTGAAATCTGTGGATGTACAACTTCTGTCTTTTTCATAAAAAGTCAGTATTGTGTTGTGCACCTCATCTCCTGAGTTGTCATACAGTGTTACTCCTGATACTGCCTGAGGAAAACTTTGAAAGAAGAAATAACTTCTATTACTACATCTGTACATTTATTTTTTTTTTTTCCCTTCTGTGTACATGGATTCCTGCAGATGCTGAGAAGCAATCTCAATAGTGGTAGACAAAATTATGTGAATGATCACAACTAGTCTGATCTCTCAGTAGCAAAAAGATCTGCATGTCAGGAGGTACAAGAGGGTAGCAAGACTAAAAAACTTAGTGACCTAGTGATAATACTGATTTGCTACCTTTCTTTAGATCTAAACACACAAAACCCAGTGGAGTCACAGAATGATAGGTGTTGGAAGGGACCTCTGGAGGTCAGGTCCAACCCCCCTGCCAGAGCAGGATCACCTAGGGCCTGACACACAGGAACAGATCCAGGGGGGTTTTGACAGTCTCTAGAGAAGGAGAGTCCACAACTTCTCTGGGCTCCGTCACCCTCACAGGAAAGTTTTTCCTCATGATGAGGTAGAACTTCCTGTAGGTACAGCACAGCATATTTTGTAATACCAATTGCTGGATCTCTGAGTAACACTACAGAATTTGAAATATATGCAGCCTTCCTGGCTACACTGTCTTTGGAAAGACTATGACATGAAATCATGAAATTTTAAAAGAGGACTCAAAAGAAATAATAAAAAAGGAAATCATGAACAGCTTTCAGTGTTCTTGGTTTAAAAACCATAGCTTACAAATAAAGCTGGCAAAAAAAAATACTCTATTTAGTGTGATAAAATAAAATGATAGCTGAAACACATTAGACCATCCAAACTTAGTTTAAAAAAAAACAGTACTTAGAGAGCTGGAACTGTATTTTATCTAAAAATTATATTCACAAGTAATGACAAATACAACTGTACATGAAGAACATTCTCTTCTCCTACTTCTTAACAGATAATGACTTCAAGGTCATTCCATTAGTGATCACTGCAGCTTTTAAATGAAACACATATAACCCTAATCCAATTAATGAAAGTATCCCACATTTCTTACACATGCGAATATTGAACGGATGTTTAAACCCTGGTCATTCACCAGCGCATGCACTATAAGTCAAAATCAGAGAACCACAACAATATTACTGACAAGGTATGGGGTTGGTGACAAGCAGGGGATGTAAGGTGCCTTAACATCTTTAAATTAATTTGTATTTACTTGTGTTTCTATTTGTAATAGGCAATTATGCATACAGTTGGAGGAGTGTTCTTAGTGACCTCCCTCCCCTTGTTTAGTTACCTGACCTACGTTACCTTCAGAGAAATCAGTGGCTTAATCTCACATTTCAATTTCCATCACTCTTTTTCTCCATTTTCTTGATATTTTATGCATTCTTAATTTCTGTCTTTCATTACTAAACTTTTTTTCTGTTCTCAGACTTTACCCCTGATATATAAATCGAGAAAGTATCAAACCAAAATTGTTTTCCAAATGTTCTCCAAATACCTCTACCATGAGGAGCCTTAAAAAAAAAAAAATAAAAAATCACAGGTTCTGGACAAGAATCATGAAATGGCACAATCTCAGCAGGTGTGGACAAATTTATGGCAACTTAAAAAGTTGCCTCTCACAAGTTGAGCTATAATAATTGAATGTGTGTCTTCTCTTTGCAGTTGGAATGGGATAAGATACGGAACTTATCTTAAAACTCAGTAAAAAAAAAAAGAAACTGAAGTTTGAGCTTGATTTTCTATATTTACAGCTGGGATGGATGCTTGGGAGTGTTTAGGGTCATCAATTTTTTCAAGCATCACAGGAGGAATCCAAGATCACGCTTTGTTAACTGGCTATGCATTACAGACCAATCTAAATCCCTTTTGAAATTAAATATTTTAAGCAACTCAAGATGTTTGTAAAGACTGCAATCTATAACCTTAGCAAATATATTTTGCTGTCCTACTGACAGGAGGTGTCAAGGAAGGTCTTAGTGTCACTTTCTCCTCACTTCAATATCTTTTATTTGTAAACGTAACCTGAAATCCAGCATCTCATATGAAGCTCTACCAGTAAACAGAATCAAACCAAGTCTAGGCATCTTGATCCCTTGTAAGCTATTTTAATTCACATCTCCTCACTCCAGTCAGCATCCCTGAAGTCTAACACCTTGTGTCACAGAATACACCTAATTCCCCTAAACACCTAAAGTTACATTTAGTTTACTCAATATATTTTTCCCCATTGTTTTTGAAATAAAATAAAAATGCATAAAGACACACTATTTACAGCAATAAAAATCCTGAAACAATAACCACTGTAAATAACCACAACAAGTCACACACACAGGAGAGAAAACAACTTGCCCAGTATAGCAAACCCCCCAGTTGGTTCTGTTCTATTTCCACAGCCTCTGCCTTTCACACAGGGGGAAATAGAGTATTAACTCTAAAAAAAAAAAAGGGGGCATAATTCCTGAAGTTTCTGGAATGTTACTGTTATGCACTACAAACAACTATTACAGCAAAAACAGAGGTTAATAAAAAGATGCTTCATAAAAAGAACCCAAAGCTCATTTCTCAGACCTCTCATTTAACTGGTGCCTGCTGTATTAACAAGAATAGTTTTGCTCAGATGCAAAATCAAGATTTATGCTTCTCAATGTGCAAAAACCAACAATGCTCTTCCCGCATGAAAGATGCTAATGCCTTCTTTCGTTTTGTGTCCCTCATGCAGAAATGTGTATGTCAAGACAGTGACAAATGGCAGTACTTGTTAAAGCAGCAGGACCATCAGGTTCTCACCACCTCACTGCAAGTGGGATAGGCCTTGTGAAGTACATACTGACAGGATGTACATCTCTCTTTTTTTCTTCACTCCATGAGTGGAGCCTCCATTGCCAAGGCAGTTCAGCATAGCATGGCTCTCTTACTCTTCTACTTGTTTCACAACTGTTTGGTTTGGATCCAAAAGTTCTCAAAATATTTAAAATTTGCCTACACTGTTGGAGATAATGGTTTCAGAATAACATACATGATGTATGTAGCTTTACATCACGCATGAAAATCAGTTAATCAACCATCAAGAGCCTTTAAAAAAATAGTAATGCAGAAGTTGTACACATGCACTCCTCACATGACAAAGCATGTACTCTTGACAGCAGTTCACCACTAATCAATGCAGGAAACACAATAAATCAAGGAAAAAAACATTATCTGCCTTATATTTAAGCATCATTTCATAACTACTGACCCTTGAATACTTTATATGGAATCTCCAAAGTAATGCTTCTACCTCAAAGCAATAAAGACAAGTGAAAACAAAGTTCTAAGATTTAAAATAGAAACAGAAGACACATCATAAAGCAAAATAAAATGAGGTATTAATAAGGTTGCACATTTCTCAATAGTATAGCTCAATAATTATAATACTGACAAAATTTGAGAATATGGGGTTATGAAGAGCTTTATACGTCTGATTTATTTCATAGAAACAATGCTTTGGGCTGCAAGAGAACTTCACAGGTCATCTAGTCCAGCCCCCCTACAGTGGCAGGGATGACATCAACTAGATCAGGTTTCTCAGAGCTCCATCCAATCTGACCTTGAATGTTTCCAGGGATGGGGCATCCACCACCTCTCTGGGTAACTTGTTCCAGTCCTTTACCACCCTCACTGTAGAAGATTTCTTCCTTAGATCTAGCCTAAATCTATCTGCTCTTACTTAAAAAAAACTTTGATCCCCCTGATCATTTTTGTGGTGCTCCTTTGGACTCGTTCCAACAGATTCATGTCCTTCTTGTGCTGAGGGCTCCAGGGCTGAACACTGTACTCCAGGGGGAAACTCGCCAGAGCAGAGCAGCAGAATCCATTTCCTCAACCTGCTGGTCATGCTTCTTATAATGAAGCCCAGGATATGGTTGGCCTTCTGGTCTGGAGCACACACTTCGGTCTCATGCCCAGCGTTTCATCCACCTGTACCCCCAAGTCCTTCTCCACAGGGCTGCTCTCAATTCCTTCATCTCCCAGCCTGTATTGATATTGAGGATTGCCCCAACCTAGGTGCAAGACCCTGCATTTGGCCTTGTTGATCCTCATGAACCCATCTCGCATTGAGTGCATCGCTCAAGTTTGTCCAGGTCTCTCTGGATAGCATCCACTCCCTCAAATGTGTCAACTGCACCACTCAGCTTGGTGTAATCTGCAAACCTGATGAGGGTGCACTGGATCCCACAATGTCACCGATGAAGATATTAAACAGCATGGGTCCCAGTACAGACCCTGGAGGGACACCACTTGTCACCAGTGTCTATCTGGACATGGAGCCATTGACCACCACCCCCTGGATGCAACCATCCATCCAACTGCTTATCCACCGAACAGTCCACCCATCAAATCCATATCTCTCCAATTTGTAAAGAATATCATGGAGCATCAAGTCAAAGGCTTTACAGAAGTCCAGACAGGTGACACGCATCCCTAGTTTTAATAATAATAATTGAAAATTTTCTTTTTGTAGTAATTTTTTTTCCCCTTTAAGATTCACTTAGATATTTTGCAAGCGACACTGAAGGGAAAAGCATTACATTACAGCCCACAAGATTATATAGGAAAGTAGAAGGAAAACTTTTTATTTCTAAACTAAATTATGGTTTTGGTACAGACACCTCACATGTATCTATAAAGCATTTTCAAATTTAAAGTGTATGGGGAAATATTAATCTTACTTTCATTAAAACCTGAAGGAAAATATAAACTTTTAAGTTCAAAAGCAAGACACTGAGTCTTCTAGGGAAGCAGCATCCATGTTCAGACAGCTTAAGCCCTTGAAAGTTGTGTTTCCTTTTGGCAAGTTTCCTGCGAACAACCAGAGACAGCCAAATAGAAGCATTGTAAATGGGCTTCTAGATAGAATTCAGGCCGACCATGATTTTTTCTTAAGTGAAACCATTAAAGAATTTAAGTCAACAAAGCCATTATAAAGCCATGCATGTTCTAAACTTCTACTTATTAGAGTAATTCTCAATTACTTCAAATAAATTGGTCACATATATCCAGTTAAACACGTGCAGGACTATAGGATAGAAGCAGAAGAGAATTCTAAACTGCACTTAATTGTTGATGGTTGTAAATAGACTTTCAGTGAAACATATAGCCTGAGCCAGACACCTGAAGAGTTATGTACAGAAAATAGTTCTAGAAGTACGTGTTCCATGCAATAAGATTCAATTTACTTCTAAAACATATATATAATATGTATTATTTTGAGTTAAGTAGTGTTTTTGCACCTTCTGACCCTCTTAGAAATAATACAGACTGCACTAGTTGCGCATTAAAGAGCTGGCAAATACAAGTGAATTTTTATCTCCCTATTAGACTTCTGTTATAAGAACAGCATGCTGTGTCTGTTGAAATCAAAGGAAAATCCTGCCTCCTATCTTTGATTTCTTATTCATTTGTTTATTGCTTTAGAAATGTAGTAGATACCAAACAGAACTTTGCAACAGTTCTATGAAGCACATGAACAACGCTGCTTCATTTTATCTTTTCAATAGAAAAAAGTGATTTAATAACATGAAAGCAAATGAAGCCACATTTCTATAAGCCACAGCACAATGTAAAAGACATTCCCCTTTGAATATTAATGATGCAAGTCTAAAGAAATATATTCTAAAGAAATTGATTCAGTGGTCATTCCTTTGTAACAAATACAGTTTCAGTTATAGTTCTAAAGTGTCATATCAATCAGAATTCACAGTCTGCTTTTCAAGAAAATACTATTGAAAAATTTTAAATCTTCTCATTTCTTAGTTATGACATGATTGGAATATGATTGCACATATCATTTCAATAAACACCGTATTCCAGGAAGAACTTCCAGTCAGATTTGAAGCTAGCAGACCAGCATGTTTGTTCCCATTATTTTCCAGCTTACACTGTGGGCAATCAGTAACTTTTTGGGCAATCAGACCAAGAATCCACTTACATCCATGGGGCAGACTGCCCCAAATGGTACATGCTGCCTGAACAGAGAAGCATGGGCTGAGCAACTGGAACACTGAGAGCCAGAGGCCAGAATTCTATTGCTTTAGTTAAATGATGAATAAATGATCTTTAGCCAGGTATTTTACTGCTCACACACACTCCTCAACTTACAGGATGCAAAATGTTTGGTGCCTAGGTCTCGACTGACTCTTCTAGCCACTCACATAATATTACTAAATAAAAGCATACTATGGGACACAATTTCAGTTGCTTACTTTATGCAGATCACAGCAGTTACCTTTGGTTTCAATTCCCTCTACTTCCCTTAAGATTGGATTTCATGACCACTATAATGGAAATGCCTTACTCAAATCAGGCATTCACAGAAAGTACTACATACACATATTTTTCAGACCATGTGTGATGGCACGTATTCTCCTCCCTCTTCAGCAGTAGTATTAAAACACAGTAGTCAAATTTATTGTTCTTACATAATTTCTGCAGTAAACAAGTAGTGACTTACTGAACTTTCTACTGTCTTCCATCTAAAAATTATAAAGCACACTAAAAATATGTATAAAAAACCCCCCCACACTTCTATTCCTGTACTAAGTGATAAAACATGACTTGAGTTCATACCAAGCTCCAAACCTACAGTCTTGGGCTCTGACATATTTCTTAAAAAAATAAAACCGAAGCCCCAGACAAAGAACAAAACAAACAAAAAAAAGAAACCAAACCAAAAAAACCCATGAGAAAAAACAAACACCGCCACCACAAAATACCATACTAGAAGTCCATGAGGCTCTGCATGGGCATCCTCCTAGTTAACAGAGAAGAAAAAGTTTCCTTCTCCATGTACAGGAGTCAAACTCAGAGAAACTGAGGTCTCGATTTTGTCCTGATTATCAAGAATGATTTACATTACCACTCAGGCTCAATTTTAATAAGAAAAATGTGGAATACTTTTCCATTTTCTATCATAAACTGAGCGTGGTTGAAAAGGTTTAATATTTATACCTGTATTGACCGTTTCTGGCTGGTTGCTAAGCAACACTCCTCCCTCCCCAGTATCACGTAAAAGGAAAGACAGAGGGAAGCAGAAAATGAGAAATGTTGGGGAAAACAGATTCATCCAGTCTAAGTGAAATTCAATGGGTCATAGGTGCTATTTGTTAGAAAAGTAAAAGGGCACATAATTCCTGCAGGACACACTAAGACATCAGTTTATGACATCACACAAGTCATGTGCCATGTTTCTAGTACGAAAGACAGAACAAATCATCTGATATTCATCTTCTCTGGATCCTAACAGTGCCACCACTCGAGTATCACTTAAAATTTGCTTGAGAAACTACAAGGTAACTTTTGTAATACTAAACTTGTAAAGTCACAGCTTTTTTTTTTTTTTTTTCTCTTTTTATTTTTTATTTTCAAATAGACACTGCTTTGCCTTACAGCTCAAAAAGAAGTTTAGAAGGGTCTGTACAAGCAATCATCTGCTCTCAGAATAGTTTTTTTCTCCCTGTCCATTACAGTATTAAGGTATTGAGTGTAATATAATTCTGCACAAAGGAGGAACTCTGTGGAAGGGGTAATATGACTGGATGAATCTGAGGAATATAGCAGTGGATCAGGCATGAAGACTTGCTGGCTGATGGGTATCTTCACTGTATTTCACTCCAGCCCACAGCTAGCCACAGGTTATCAGAGCACTTGTGGAGTAAAAAGTAACACCGATAAAAATGCAAGCATCCTCAGACACGAAGAGAGCCTTGGGTAACCTGGATAAATACCAAAGGGTTCAGAATTTTCCACCTCTTAAGTCTCACCCCCTTTCAATGGATGTTGCACCACGCTTCATTTATGATCACCTGTTCAAAACACTTATCCAAAATGTGTTCAGAGACCCACAAATACAAGATTTTCAAGAGCAGTAAATGTCAAGTCAGGTAACTCAAACTGAACTCATTCCTTCAGCCTGTCCTTTTGCACCACCTGTACTGACAGCATTTAATCATGGGACCACCTGTAATTATTTCCAACTGCACATCATGCAAGATACTAAAGATGTTTGACATTTCTTTTTTATTTATGATTTGCCTCATTTTCTTATGTCCTTATACAAGCACACTGACAAACCATCCCTCCATACACCTTTTGCATGATAGCTTTGGCACAAATTCACCAACTTCAACCAAGTTTGAAATCACATTCCGTTCCTAGAAATACCACAATGATTAGAGGCTTAATGAGAAAGAGAATGAAATGCTACTGAATCTCTCACTTGCAGGAAGAAACATGAATGTGGTCACCACACATTAGGCTGACAGGTAGCTCTAGACTGGAAGAGAATACAACATGGCTTGTCCAAGAGACAGCCCCCAAAATGTAATGTAATGTAAGAATCCTGGAAAAAAGCCGAAAGCACCAGAGGGGACACAGGGTTAAGAGCTGAGCTCTACTGTATTGTCAACTCTAGGGCATAAATTCTCAGGAAAACAGATTTTGCTACCTCCATTGCTCATGTAAAAACCTGGCATTCCACCTGAAAAATATCTCTGCTATGGACTGGATTACAGTGTTGGAAAAAAAAAAATCTCACCCTGCATGCTTTTCAAAATTGGAGCACAACACTAGGGGTAAATCTCATTGTGTTCACATGCCTTCAAGACAAAAGAATCTCCACTAATCTGAAGGAAGAAATGCTTATTGCTATTATCATCATCATCCTCACTTTTCAAATAAGTTTCTGAAAACAACCCATTTTGGAAACAAATGTTAAAAAAAAAAAGGAAAACTTGAAATTATTAGACTGTAGAAATAATCCTCTTTTCCTGGGCTTAGTCCAGCACATTACTAGGTTTGTATCTTTTTTTTTTTACTTCATGTTATTTTTAATTTTCACAGATTCTTTTGGATAAAGTCGGCTAAAAATCACTCAGTGGCCACTAGAGAGTTAACTAATATTTCCCAGAGTTGGCAAACGTTCAGTCAAAAACCTGGCCAAATGCCTGTTGTTTACTGAAGCTAGGGAAGAAGCATCTGCAACATTACGAAAAGCATATTGTAAAAGGCAACACATGCAAATTAAACCTCTTGAGCTATGAGCAAATTGCTAGGAAAATTTATAACTCATTTAATAAAACTTGAAATAAATACATTGCCTTGGCTCTCAGGGAAAACAAAATATTTCCCATGATTCCGTGTTCAAAAAAATGATCAAACCAGATTTCTACAGTTCGAATATAAAATCAAGTAGCAATATAAAACAAATCTCCTCTCCTTTTCCCCCAGCCCGTCTGTTCATGTCTTTAAACAACTTTGCGAGAATTCTTTGTGCCAAAGAACTTTCAGTGATTCATGTGTCTTAGATACACTTTTTTTATTCACTCAATACCCCTCTTTTTTTTTTTCCAACTGTGTATGTGTCATTAGTAATGTTAGCATTTCTTGAATTTAACTAGCTTATTATGAAGTAAAATGCCACCTTGCAGTTTCTCAAGAAGTAGGGGAGTTGTTTATAAAAATGACAAAGCCCTTTGAAGAGGGCATTTGGGTTTTTTTGCACTTCTGCAAGCAAACCAAGCTAAGAAACTGAAAATGGTAAGATTTCTTTAGAGCCACACATCTTTTACCCTGGAATACACACAATGCAGTCTCCAGTGTTGTAGCCCATCCCAATGCAGATGGAATGAACACATTCTATTAAAAGTAAAAAATACTTTTATATTGTCTTGCAGATAAACCTGTCGCCTAACCTCACAACATAAGCTTCACAAACTCTCCCATTTTCAGCTAGAATAGGGACTGAAACCAGAGAAAGCCCCAGGATTATGCCACAAAGAGACAACTTAACTGCTACAACCCACCGCCTTGGAACACAGGCAGAGAATCGATGCCCTGTGGTGAAGCTGTGCACAATGTCCATTTCAAACAAATGGCAAAGACCAATTTTTCAACTTATTTCTGGATAGCTCTAGAGCATGTTTTAAATTTGTGGCCAGGAACACTTTTAAGACCCATTCCAAATGGAGAAAATATATCTCTACTCCTTCACTTCGCAGCATTCTTCAGAAAATTTACTGGAATCTGCTGACTTCTTCCCAGTATCTTCAATTCTCATCCCTAAAGGAGCAGGTAAGTATCTCTGAGCCCTCTGGAAATCCTAGACTGTAACTGCTACCAGCTATCATCTAGAAGGTGCCTCCCTTCATAGCACCAGTCTCCACAGGACCCCCAGTTAATAATTACTGCACACTGGTGGGTAACATGACAGCTCTCCTGATACATGATCCAGATATAAAAGGGTTTGCCAGTATAGCTGCCAGAATATCACCCCTAGAATCATCTTCCTTCTGGACACACAGCTTGTATCAGTAAGAGATCTTTTGCGGGTACAGCTTTTATCGGTTCCCTGCTCAGAGTAAGTTATTTGCTGAGGAAGATTTTTTTTTTTTTATGGTACAAATGTATTCCCATTAAACAATTTGCCTGCATAGTTATGACACTTGCAAGCGTTTAAAAAATAAAAACTGAACTCTCACACAAATAACCATCATACACAGCAAAAATATCCCTTTTGCCTCATAGCTGTCAAAAAATGTAGAAGAGAGATACTGTATATAGATGCCTGTAAACAAACCATAGCTATCAGTATAGGCAATGTAGTAGGAATGGAGTGCAAGTGATGTTTATTTGGCTTCAAACGTAGCTGTTTAACAGGCACGTGCATGAGCTACTGGAATTGGCTGATTTTCGAAGTTCACTATGTGATTACTTCATATAAATGGAAAAACCCAATGGCCACCGTACAGCACTCCAATTCATAGATCTTGGTTTATTTTTTCCTAAAAATATTTTGCCATAAATTTCATACACAGGACCAACTGGAAAAAAATGCTTTCGTTGGCATTCTCTATCCCATTCTCCATAGAAATGTTGCTGACGTGAAATCCCCATCACCAATTCTCCTTCCTCAAATATCTGTTTTATTTACTTACAATGTAATCAATGTTCTTTACTTTCCAAGAACACATAAAGATCTTTCAAGGAAAACATGACTCCGATTCTTTTAGCTATTGCTTTCAGCTCCTTGCTTGTCACATAAGCCCTGGAGTTTGATGGGAAATTAGTAATGTAAAAGGAAATTTGAAAACTTTGAAACACTGGCAAAATATACTGAACTGCAGCTAAATGTGCAAACAACTTTTTTTACTTAGGTTTGTTATTTAAAAAATATTTATAGATGTCTACCATTCTATATAATGAAAAAGAAAAAAAAGTGAGACCTAGAGGTAAACAGGTGCTCTTCTTACTTCTTATTGTACTTAAAAAAATAAAAGCATAAAATAATTGTTTTGCACATAATGTTCAATGCCCTTTTACAATTCTCATATAATTTGCCATCAATCAGAATTATCAAGATACTGTGGCTGAAGTCTGCTGAATGACAACAGAAAGAGAAATTTAGAGGTGTGAGTGAAATGACAGAGCTGTCATGGCTTCCTCAAAAATTACTCTTCTGAAAGAAGGAGAGAGAAAACTTTTGAAAAAAAAAACCAAACTTTGCATGCAGCACTGATGTCCCTGTCAGTAGGCAGGGGTTACTAAAAGCTTAAGGAGAAAAAAAAAGTTATTCAAAACTTTGCCTTCTACTCTTTATAAAAATATAATGAGGTTTTATTAAGTATTTTTTTTTTCCTTCGTCTTGAAGCTACTATAACAACTGAGGCTGCACTGTGTGCAGGTCAATCTGTGTCCTGATCCTGAAAAAAACCACCCTACAACTCATAAAGGCATTGTAACTACTGACTATGTCACTGATTTAGGAATTATGTATGTTAACTAGTACATCAAATATTCTTGTCAACATTGGAACTGAAATATGGAAAGCAAAAACTTAGTTCAATGATACATTCTACACTCAAAATATACTAGGAAAAAAAACTAACCAAAGAAAACACACAGAAACAACCAACCAACAACAAAACAACAACCCTCACAATTGCCCATTTCTGGGGGGGAACAACAAAAAAACCCCACACACCCCAAACCAAATTAAATAAACCAGAAATTAAGCTTTAACTGACACACACTGTTGCTCTAGAATATCAGTCATCATTAAATCCTGAATAAGACTTATACATGTGACTATTTTCCCTACAGAAATATTAGTTAACAGCCATTATCTTGCAAAATTTGCCTTATGCATAATTATAATTTCTTAAAACTTCAAAGTAACACCAAAGATCTTCAAATCAAAAACGGTGCAACATCACGTGTCATGAAAGCTGCCTTCTTCACTACACTTTCAAAATTTTAACCAAGTCAATTCAAGAATGTTTGCAAAATGGCTTTCCTAAGAGTGCTCTTTGTCTACCAGGGAGGTGGATTAGATTAGCTCTGATATCTTCGCTAAACTTCACTGTCTTGAGCCATTGCTGAAATGCAGCTGACACTTCTCACTTCAGGTGGGAAGTGATTATCAAACTCAAAACCTAGCTAAGAGTAAGAATTGCTATGACTGCTTTTTCACAACACTGGCACCAGAATTGAAACTTACTACTACCTTCTCACAAAGTACTATAGGGGACATGTCTAGTCAGAACTTTAGCATAACAAAGTATCAACATGATGGCAATGCTGCCTGCCTATAGGCTAGGGTGTTGTCCAAAGAGCAAACAGAAGATCAGCATGTATCACGTCAGTACCACTTCCTGAAGTGCCTCGCTCTTTCCATAGATCCAATGTCCAAATAATAATTAGGAAGTTCACAAAAGTGTCCTAAGGTTATAGTGTTTCCTTCTACTTGTGAAGAAATTGCTAAAATATGTAACTTTTTTTTTCTTTCTTTTTTTTTTTTTTTCCTAAGGCAGATAATGTTGTCTAATATCACCCCAAACACAGGAGACTGGACTGTAATCATAGCCTGCTAGATTCAGACAATTCACCTCTCAGTACCTCATTTTCCCCATTTTTGAATGCATTCACCAAGTGCACTGAGATTTGCTGACAACACAAATGTTCTGTTCAACAAGCCTGTGTTCCTTTTTGCTGGGGGGGTTGGCAATTGCACTCATTCCCGATTTGTTTACTCTGGCATTACAAGGAACATGGACTTTGTACACTGTCCACTTGTCAAATGCAACCTGCATATAATCTCTCTAATTGCAAGAAATGCTTTGAGAACCAGCTATGAAAACATGGCTGATCAAGTAAATCCAAGGCAAGTCTTATGTAGTTTCCATAGGGTCTGGGATAGACATAAATGCCAGACTAGGAAACCACTTCACAGCATGTGCAATGCTCTTCTTGTTAGAACCACAAACTTCTACTAAATTGCTGATTGATGTAATGCTTGCATTAGAAATACACAGCATGAAATTCCATTTCCAGCCAGGAACGGGAAGTTCTTGATGAGAATGGTGAAAGAGTGATAAAAGCTTCACTCAAAGCCTCCATTTTAGTATCAGATGTAGGAAACAGCCAAACAAAGCCCATGAGTCATCAATCTACAAGCACTAAATAAACCCTTAACACCTCTAAGACTACAACATAATCATCTAACCAATGCTGTTAGAATCACCCCTACACATATGCTGATGATCAGAAGAAATCTGTAGATAGGAGAAATTTCCTCTCAAGCAGCTGAAAGGAGCTCTACAATGAAACCACACCCTACTTCACTTCCACCCTTACTTTCACGTATAACTTCCAACAGTATACACAGGAAGAAAATAATCCTCCCACCCTAAAGAGGAAAAAAAGGCCCAAAATAGAGGGAGAGGAAGTAAATGTTTTTTGTCTGACTTTCAACAACCAGGAAAAACATTTTCTACTATCCATGTGTCACTGTCAGGTTTTCACAACTAGGACATCTTTCTAGATTCTTAAAAATGACTGCCATAGTGCAGCAGAACATCATCAGAGTACAGTCAAAAATAAGAACTCCTTCCAGCATGAAGGTAACAATGTGGACAAACAACATATCTGAATAAAAATGAATCCAAGTTTTCCTAAGGGAAGAAATAACTTTAAAATCTGAATCAAGATTTCCTATCAAAAGTTTTCAGTGGTTGGCTTTGTGAGAGAGCAGACGAGAAGAATGTTTTCAGTTTTTTTAGGTGGGGAAATATGGTGGACTAAATTTAAAGTTTTTTGAAAGATGAGTGATTTTCAGTCTTCACTGCCCAAGATGTTCCCAGTTCATGATGGACAAAGTTTATTTCGGACATGGTAAAAACTGATAACCTGCAAAAGTGCAAGTACCTTGACTAAAGTGCAGGATCAAATAATTAATTAATTTTAGATCAGCAATTCTAGCACATATAAATACAGAATTGGCTTTGGGATCTTGGCAGCCACCTCAGTTCAGTTCAATTGTCTGCTCCTTCCTTTTGTCAAAGCTTCTCCTCCTGGCTGGGATGGATAACAAAGCTTATCTCAGCTTACCCCATTCACTGTTTAACATCTTAGAAGAAACACATTTGTTAAGGAGTTAATATTGGCATTCTAGCATGTGTGCTTCAGTTAAGACAGATACCAAATATCCTATTCTGTTAGCCCCTCTATGGTGTTTGGGGACAGAACTAAATCCATTGATTGTTGTACATCCATCAGAGCCATCCTACGCAACATTATCCTCTCAACTTAGACAGAGGAGATTCATTTGTAAGAAATGTTCCTCCAAAAAAGGCACAAAGATATATAGGTGACAACTGCACATCCAGCTTTAATGCAGATGTCATACAGGTCAAAATATCAGATCAGCTATAGCTACTATTTTTTCTGAGTTATGTTCAAAACTAGTCAAGAGTTCATTCAAATTTTCAAAAGACAACTAAATAATTACCACACAGTTTAGTGCAAGGTAACATCAGGCAAGACTTGGAAAATGCAGGTCTAATTTATGTAGACTTTAGAGAGATTGATCTCACTTAAACCTAGCATCTATTCTCTGGTTTCAGTCTGTGTTAATTGCAAAGGTGTTAATGGCTGTTCACCAGGAAACAGACTAACATGGCCTACTGAATCCATAGCCAATTTAAATATCTTTAGTAAGCTGTCCTCAGTGCCACTAGTGGAAAAAAACAAACAAAAAACAAACAAAAAAAAACAAACAAAAAAACAAACAAACAAACAAACAACAAAAAAAAAACAACAAACCACACACACACCCTCCACACACACACAAAAAAACAACACACAAAAAACCCCCACAAGCAAACAAACAACAACACAAACCACTCACCCTTCCCTTCACACCTTCTTTTAGGAATATAAAACGAGGGTTTGTTTTTCATATGGCACATCTGTAGCATCTTCTATCCTTACTGAGAACAAAACTGAAATTTACTTTCCTAACATAGCATTATTCAGACGAATACATAACACAGGGTTTTACTACTACTTTGCTCTTTATTGTTCTCTCTCCTTGGGAAAGCCTTCACAGCAAATTCTCTCCTATATACACTTTGTATGCTAATACACAATTAAAGAGAATGCCTGTTTTCTTTTGTATTTGCAGATGTCTTTTGCTGTTAGATATATTGGCAAGTTGATGTAGAGAAACAGGCTGAAAACCAGGCTGCTTTCTCTTAATCATTATTATGAATATTTAATAAATGAACCAGATCCTGTATTCTCTGCATTTTTATCCATCAAATCCATCTTTATTAGTACCTTTCACATTTTTTGAGGAACTAATTTTCAAAGTTCAGAGGTTAACTTGCCTTGTTTTGGTACTGAACATGAAGCAACTTCTTATTGCTTTTGGCAAAGTGAAGTCTTCCTCTACTGGAAGTAAATGGAATATATCAGGAATCAAATTTCATAATTCAGAGATGGGGTCAGAATATCAAAATGTCCATATTGTGCTGTGCAGCACAGCTTGCATATCAGCTCTGATAAATTATAAGAAGTCAGAGTAAGCATTATAGTCTGAGAAATCCTTTCTGAGCATAGCAATTTCACACTGAAAACTGAAACGCATCTGAAAAGATATCAGCAATCACCGATTAGCTTGTTTTCATACATCAACTACTTCTGATTAATTGTACATAAATAATAATTTTCAGTTAAAATTTAAAATTATGTATT
>JANIJG010007224.1:0-79974 GCA_024611175.1 Megaceryle torquata
ATTCATGCTAAGATGCTCCCTCCCCCCCCCCGGGCCCGCCCGGGCCCAGGCCAACCGCCCCCCCCCCCCCCCCCCAGGAGAGCAGCATCACCTCAGACTATAAATGTGTCCAGACAACCATCCTGTTCTGGCTCAATTTTGTTAGTGTAGTATTTTTGTTAGGGCTGTATAAAGAATGCTTCTGTCCAGCAAATCTTGGGGGACAGATGGCTCTGAGACCTAGGACTGCACCAGGGTCACACACATTAGCTGCTGGGGAGGAAGAGGGCTTAAAAAGCAGGACTTACAGCAAGTCAGGGCTAAGGTAGCTCAGGAGAGCAGGCTTGAGAGTTCAGATTTGGACCAGAAAGATGTGCATGGTAAAAATGGTGCCACAGCACAGATGCTGAAATGCAGCCAGTGCTGGAGGTAGAAGAGGAACAATAAGTCCTGGCAGAGGTCTGTAGAAGAGATGCAAGTAATTTATTAGAAGAGCTGCAATATAGGCAAGGCAAGAAAATAGGTGTGAGCACAGCTCTGTGCACACATGCTGTGTGTGGAGACGAGCTCTTCAACACCTTGAAGACAGGTGCATGTGGTGCCTGTCTGTTCAGCATACTTGGGTTAACACTTTTATAAACAGCCAGTCACCAGAAGATTCATAGCTAAAGCAGTGAACTTTAAAGTAGTCACACTTAGAGGAGGTTTCAGGCACTTGCTAGCAGCGGGAAAGATTCCTCTTAAAAAAAGATTAAAAAACAGTAAAAAAGAAGAAGGAACCATGTTGAATATTGGCTCCAGAAATACAACGGGTAATGTAACATAGACTTCTATAGCACTGTAATTATCACTTGGCAATATAGTCATTGGAAAATGGCTATTGAATGGAAAAATGTCTATTAAAATATCGCTCCTGTGCCTGGGCTCTTAGCAGCTCCCAGGCACAGCATCAGCAGCCACACAGCCCTTCACCACTCTTTTCAGTGTTCTTAGGATGCCCATAAGATCTTCTGCTTTGTTTTTTGCTGCTGTTGCAGAGTTCCAGGGTAGGACTGAGGTGAAAATCCTGGAAGGGGACATCCGAGATGTGCCGTTCCTGCACCGTGCCTGTCAGGGTGTCTCTCTTGTCATCCACACGGCTTCCATCATTGACACCTTGGGCCTCATAGAGAAGCAGCTGCTCTGGGAAGTCAATGTAACAGGTGAGCACGTTGAAGCCCCTTCCTCAAACCCATGTCTACAACGTCCTGATCATCATGTGTGAAGGGAAGGGAGCACCTGACCTGTTTTGAGCCAGGTTAATTGGGTTGTTCTCCATCTTGCACAGTCACACCTGGGTGCATGCATATGTGCAGACCTATGCAGCTCTGGCCACCTCCACACGCAGTGTGCACTGCTTTTCCACTGCAGGGCACTGCAGGATCATTCACTCTGGTCAGCACTCACACATGCCCATCCCGAGATCCACACAGGCTCTGCCTTCAGTGGGGACAATCATAATCCCATGCTCAGTGGACATTTCTGGAAACAATTCATCTCTGAAATCCCAATGTGCATCTCAGAAATTGGCTCTTGTTGTCCCTTCCCATGTAGCATCCCTGTGTGTGTACATTTTTCATTTTTTACCTACACTAGAGGCTTTGGCTGCAATTACAGCAAGCTTGCATCGCTAACGTCCCAGACACTGTGTCGCTGCTTCCTATTATTTTTTCCCCCTCTTCCTCTCTTTTTCTTCATGTTTGCCATTCTGTCTGTGTCTGCATGAATGCAGTTCAGAGGAGCAGATGTTCTCCCACCTTGAGTTTATCATTAAAAATTCCCCAACAAACTCAAGGCTGTGAGAGGAAGGGGCTTCAGTGACTGTTCAGTCACTGACAAGACCTCCTTGTCTATTAAGAATCCTCTGTTCTTTGTGAAAAGTTTGGATGAAGAAGGAAGTTTTTGGCCCAGGAATGGCCAGGAAATGTAAACATATTTCCTAAAAGAAATATCCCTCCGTGGAACTGCATTCACTCTGACCTCCCTGGCTGTGTTGCTTCAGCTCCTTGGTCAGGGTCTGGGGGAGACTTTCTTATTTATGTGAATAGTTTTCCTGGTTCTTTGTTCCTCTTTGCCACACATATAGGGCTTCTTCACAACAAAAAACAAGGAACATATTTCTACAGTCACTACTTTTACAAATATTGCCTACTCACCAGGGGTCTGAGCAAGAGAGTGGTCTGTGTGTCCAGTTGTCTCTTACGTGCACCTTAAAAACAGTGGGATGGTATTTTGGTTGCTTTAGCCTGGCTCATTGCCTGCACATTCAGCTTCCAGACTCTTTCATTTCTGCTCAATCAAAGCCATAAATTGTCAGCGACCACAAATTAGAGCCTTGTGGGCAGCTTCTTAGGTCCCTGCCAGGAGGAAAGAGCAGAAAGGAAAGTTCTTGTAAACCTGTGCATTGAGTAGTATGAAAAAATAAATATACAGGGGTGGTAGCTCAGAAAGAGGACTTGTAAAGTTCTGTCTTTATGATCGTCTCCTGCTACAATCCATTTTTAACAGCAGAATGTTTTGCCTAAACCCATGGGGGCAAAAAACCCAAACCAACAAAAAACCGCAAATAAATATTATAATGTCCCAAAAGCAGAAAGCTCTCCAGCTCTGTGCTGGAGTCAGAGTTACCAAGTTTATTTAAATCCATCCCATTGTTCCTCTTGGCAGGTTTAGACTTAAGCACAAAGTATCTAGGTTTTCATAAATTTTTCAGATCCACCCCAGCAGAGTCTGCCTGGGGATGAAATAAACCCACTAGGCCTTTGAGGATTAGCTGATAACATTTGGTAGCACAAAAGCACACGCCAAGCTGACCCTGAGGTTAATCAGTAAATACTGCAGTCCTCATTTTCCTCTATTTCCATTCCGAGGCTCTTTTGGTTTTCTGACCAGCCAAGATGCTGCTATGTCCTTCAAAGACTTGTGAGATTAAAGTTTTGTTTCTCCTAAAGATGAGAGCTGTTATATTACAAATGTGTCAAGGCATCAGATGTGGATGTTCACAAACCAGAAGAGAAGTAAACAAGTTAAACTCAGCATGATGCAGGGATTTTCTCTGTCTTGCATGCCACATGATGCCTCAGTGCAAAAAGATCTTTTTAGGAAGGGAAGCAAATTTTTAGGAGGAAAGGAATGAAGAAAATAATTAAATATTATCCATAAAATTAATAAAGTGCCCTCTGTGAATCAGATCCTTAGCCTTTGTGTGCAAGCAAAACTTGGAGACCTCCTCCACGGAAGATTTACTCTATTACAAATTACGTGAATGATGCCAGATTCCCATTACTGTAAGAACCTTCTCAAGTTTTACATACAACTTTGATTTGCAAATATAACACATTTTATTTGGGCGAAATTGATCTTGAACAGATACCAATTGTCAAGATAATTTTATGTGTGGTTTTTTTTTTTAATTTGTTATCTAATTTGATTTTGTCTAGCCCTTCAGCACTTTATTACTTTTCCTCACTTTCTAAACAGCACTGATGGCAGGAATTAAGATGTTAATTTAAAAAATAATATATATTATTAATTAATTTTCCAGATGACCCTGACCATGTCACATAGTGACTTACATGAACTCACTGGTCATGTGAATTTATTCCTGGTTGTGTAACCTTTTTTTTTTCTTCACACTTTTTTAGTGTTTCTTAAAGCCTCATCCAGATTTATTTTCCATTTGTTTCAACTTCTTTCTTTTTCTTGTTCAATCTTGAAAAAAAATGGAATTTTAGCACCCTAACAATATTCAGTTCAATAGTTCTTCCCATTTCTCACTCATTAATGGGTCCATATTTTGCTGCCAATATTCCTTGGTCCTTGGAATCTCTTTATTCATTATATTCTCTTTAGCCTGCTCTGCATTACGTGACCTTTAGTTGTTGTAACAGACTTGTTAGATTGTTTATGTGCTTCACTGCTAGTAGATTTTATCCCCTAGATTCTAGGCCACACCCTTCTGATATCATATCAGACATTATGGTTTAATGTTCCTTTGCCAAAGGCATTTTCACATGTCTTTGAGCTGTATCTTCTGTTCCAAAGTCACTGGTCCTTTCACACATAATCTCTCTCATTACTCCATGCACAACAAATAAGGCAATTTTGCTTCAAAGCTCAGAAGAAAGAGTCAACTTGTAATTAAAGCCACACAGTTTATTGAATTATTTATTTTGTCCTTGAATGCGCTTTCCTAGCTTAACCCTCTTGGCTATTTGAAAGACCTTGAGCTTGACAGTTTACTTCTGCTCTCCTTGATGAAAATATTACAACAGGTTTTTAAAATCCTGTATTACTGCAAGTAAAATCCAGAATATGCCCAAAAAAAGAGGCAATCACCACTTACCTCACTGCACTTTACTCTGTGATCTTTGACTACGTGGTATCATGAGGGGTTTTTTGACAGAAGATCTTTTCTTGCCCAATTGAAAGGTGGATAGCCTCCTACTGGGTGAAGCTGATTTTGGAGCAAACCTTCAGGCCCCTCATTTCTTCTGTCCCTGTTTAATAAATCAGCCAAGAGCATCCTCAAACCTGGAAAACAGGGGCTTCTTCAGCATCCAGGATGTATGGTACCTAACAAGAAGGGCAGCTTCTGGAGGTCCTCCGCCTTAAGCCAAGTCAATCCTACCAAGATGCACAAGGCTCTGAATCTGTGGTCAGTGTCCATGCTAGCCTAAGCAAGAGGAAAATTTGACTCCTGACATAAACCCCTCCACAACATGCAATTAAGACTGACTGTTCATCCTTGTTTAACTCTGGCAGGTGAACTGTCATCACTTAAATACAGAGCAGGTTCATTTTCCTTGAACTTGCTGCCCAGTCTGGGACAGGATTCTTCCAGCTGCAGAGTGGGGACATCTGGGCAAGCTCAGACCAGAGATGTTTTGGGTTTGGGTTTTTTTTTGTTGTTTTTACCTAAAAAGCCCACTGTTGCCTGCTTGGGGAGCTCTAGGCTGACTTGCACATTTCTCTTTTGAAGGTACTCAGCTACTGCTGGAGGCATGTGTGCGCTGTAACGTCCAGCACTTCATATATACCAGTACCATAGAAGTGACAGGCCCAAACTGCAAAGGTGACCCAATTTTCAATGGTGATGAAGATACAGTTTATGAGAGTACATCGAAATTTCCTTATGCCCAAAGTAAGAGACTGGCAGAGGATTCTGTGCTGAAAGCAGATGGCCAGGTGCTGAAGGATGGTGGCATGCTGATGACTTGTGCCCTGAGATCCATGTACATTTTTGGAGAAGGATGCCCATTTCTTCGAGGTCATCTGGATAAGTGTCTGCTGAACAAAAACGTCTACTTACGCTTCTCCAGGAAGGAGGCTTTGGTGAACCCCGTGTATGTGGGGAACATTGCCTGGGCACATGTGCAGGCAGCCAAAGCTCTGCAAGTCCCGCAGAAAGCCAAGCACATCAGGGGGCAGTTCTACTACATCTCAGATGACACTCCTCATATGAGCTATGCAGATCTAAATTATGAGCTGACCAGGGACATGGGGTTTAGAATCGAGCCCCGGCTCCCCATGCCTCTGACAATGTTGTATTACTTTTCACTGCTGCTGGAGATTGTGAGCTTCTTGCTCCGGCCCTTTGTCAGATACATTCCCTCCACCAACCGTCACCTGGTCACTCTGCTGAACACCCCATTCACCTTCTCCTATAGGAAAGCACAGAAGGATTTTGGCTACGTGCCCCGTTACACGTGGGCAGAGGCAAAGCAGTGCACTGGTCAGTGGATTGCCTCCATGGTCCCACAGAGAAGGGAGTACTTGAAAAGCAAGGCTGCCTAAGTCTTAAGAGAAGCTGAGACCTGGCTGAAGAAGTAGGGCCTTGAGCCAGAGGAGAGCTGGAAGAACAGCAGCAGGAGGTAACTACAGAGCATTGAAATGAAGACCTTGTGTAACAGCCCCCTCATACCTCACCCCTGTCCCACCAATCCAGAGTAAATAAAAGTGAAAATTTCATTCATTTGTTGAGTATGGGCTGATCAGGGCAACTTTACTGTATAGTCCACGTTCACTTCTACATCTTGTGTGGCACAAAGACACTATTTTAGTAAGACCTCACACAGTCTATGGTGTGAACACATCAGCCCTTCTTTTCACTCTATGCCACCTTTAAGGATTTTTTTAAAGCACAATTCATTCTGGAACTATGATTACACTTTACAAATATATGCTACTTAGCTATATCCTACTGACTCAGCTCTCACCAACCTTACCAAACATGCAGCAGGTAGAAGCCACTTGATGGCAAAGCTATTAAAAAATCTTGTTCACTCTTTCAAAAACATTGTCCAGTTTTATGTGCCATTCACCTGACAGTCCAACTTGAGAGCAAATTTGGGCACCGTAAGCATTGTGAGGCCAAAAGCACAATGTAAGTGCAGCATAGTTTTAGTTTGGATGGTTTGTGGAAGGAGAAAAGGAGGACATTTGGTCAGGTGAAGAATTCTTGAATCATTCTCATTTTCCTAGTTATCAATTTTGCAATAAATCTGATGGCTTCCCAGCAGAAAAGCTTCAACAAGATGAAAAGAAGAAAAATATTACAGGGCAGCCTTGGTCACTGAAGGGTTTCCATTGCAGTGTCAAGACATTTATGAACACTGAGAAAAGTAAACAGTGCTGAAAAAAAAAACCCCATGCTCTTTTTCAGCTGGAAGTGAAGGCTAACTTTAGCTGATAGGTGAGCATGTGTTATCCCTGTTCCCCTTTGATGGCCATGTGAGTTTCTGCAGAAAGCATAGCTTGACTTTTGGGCCAAAAAAAATGCATAACTTGTCTGAGCGAATAGATGTGATGTTTCCTTCTTAAATGTACAGCTCACTTCCCGAAACCATCTCTAAAAGATGAGATTTTTCTCTATGTTTGGGATGGTTGGAACAGAAACATTTTACCTGACTCAGTACTAACGTAAATAAATCCCATTTTCTGAGATGCTGGCAGTTTAACATCTGTGTTGAGTATAATTATCCAGTGCCCTAGATATTAGATACTCCAAGTGCAAATAAGGTTTGTAAACACTCAGAAAACTAGTACCGTGGCTGTGATTTGAACACTACTGCTTCATAGATAACCATGTCAACTCCACAGTTCTCCACTGAACAAGCAGGACTCCTAACACCTCCATCAGAATTCCTCCTGTACTGGTAAGCACACAGATCAGTCCCCTGCTACACTGTAAGCTGATCACTCCTCTAAACACTGATGGAGAGCAAGGAGGTTTGCAGAATCTTTAAAGAATAAAGGACTTGAAAATAAAATTTGGAATTGCAAACTCCTGGAAAGAATTTGCAGCAAGCAAATTAATGTGTGTACTGGGCTTTAAAACCAGATAAAATACATTATTTAACAGATTTTAGTTTGCTCGTGTCAGACAAGCAGCACATCAGAGTGAGGATTGCTAACCAGCTGTATAACCCAGAGACCCTCATGACTCAACATCCTGTTAAAAAAAATAAAGATAGTTTTAATAAATAAACTAACTCCCCAGAAAGGCCATAATATTTCCAACCGATCTTAACAACAGCAGTTTCCAAAGGTCCTGTCCCATCACTCTGCCCAAGAGCAAAGCCAACAGAGCAGCCCCATGTGCTTACGACTCAGCTGCTCCAGCATTTCAGCACAAGCTGCGGATTCACACAAAAGGGCAGCACAAACACATGCTCCATTCTCCTGTCTTTGCAACATGGTGGCATGGAACCACCCAAGGCACAAATCTCTTGTGAGCATCACAGACAAATGGAGAGCAACTCGAGGAGCCCTCGCTACATGGTTTTAGTAGTTGGTGTGGTCTGCACATAATTTGTCTAACCTCATTTAAAAAGGAAAAAAATAATTATAAGGTGTTCTGCCTGCTTCAGATGTGTAAGTCTCAGTGTCTGACTGTGGACCACTTTTAGAGCACTTAATTTCAGTCTTATACTCTTGAATTTTTTTCTAAAATATTGATCAAAACAAGTCTGTTCTCTACCTAACAGGGCTCTGAACTGCAGAGTAGTTCTTTGTGAGAATGATTTGCCCACAAAGGACAGTAAGGACTCCAGGTACAACTTGAAGGCACGGGTCATGTTTTATCTGGCAGTGCTGTTAACAATCAAGGTTTTATTGTAATGATTACACCTTCAGAGCTCTCCATACATGCTCTGTTCATCCCCAGATTGAGCTCCAGCTCCTGTTGAGTTGTGCTCCCTTCCCATCCCCTTCCCTTGCCCTCAGTCCCCTTCTGTGTCCCCCCCCACCATGCATGCTCCATTGGCCTTCCAGTACCTGCATTTGCACACTGACCCCTTTTGTCCTCCTCTGGTTGATGTTCCCTGCTAGACCCCTCCATCAGTGCTCTTTTCCACTCCCTTCCTCTCCAGCTGTTCTGTTCCCTGCTACTCCTCTCACTCTCATCTTTCACCATCTCACAAGTAGAGAAACATGGGCTCCAGATCAGCCAAGATCCAGATGAGACAGAAAGATGAGCTACAGATAGCTCCATATATTTCCATATACATGGTTATCTCAGTTGCCTCAAGGGTTGAATAAGGCTCTTGGGATGTGTAAGACAAAATACTGCTGAAGGCAGTTATCAAATCCTGCTTCAAAAAAGCAAAAAGAAGATATTTACCACAGCAACACCTGTTATTTTTCTAAGCTAGTGATAATTCATCCTAATATCCAGTAGGAACAAAATGATGGGTTCAGCCATGGATGCTCTGTCACTGGAGTAGTTTTAGAAAGGACAATCCAGGCACAAGGAAGAAGAGAAGGAAAGGAAGAGAGAGAGCAAAAGAAGCAGAGCTGTTGTTTAATAAGGCACTTAAGACATCAAAGAGCTGGAATATTACAACACGTATCAGAAAATGGGGACATCTTTGCCCAGATTTATCAGAGCTCCTAAAATATCTACAGATGCTGTCAGAGAGAATAAAGGACAACTTTTCTTATGCAGTTCAACATGTGACTCATTTCCCAAATGCAGGTTCCTGTTGCTGGAGACTACTTAAGTTATTTTTGCCTTCTCAGTAAGACAATGGCATCTTTTTGTATCTCCATGGGCCGTGCTCCCAACAATCAGATTTCTAAACACCAAATTCTTCCTCTGGTAAACTTCCTCCCTATTTCTTGCTACCCTTCAATCCCCATGACAAGCTGTTCCTGCTGATAGGAAACTTATTCCCACTTCTGTCCCTACCCCGACACCTCCCTCCCACCTCATCGACAGCCTACTTATACTGTGACAGAGACCCTCTCCTCCCTGTGGTTGCTTCCTTTTCTCAATCACATCATAGAATTTATATATTTTTATTTTTAAAGGCAAGGCACCAGTCCTCATAGACCCAAGGGAAATGCTGTTCTGATGTTTCTTTCAGGTGAAGTGCTACTTGAGGAGTTCCTGGTTTTGGAAGCACTTCCCACACTCAGCAGACATAAAGGGCTCTTCTGTGTGGACTTGCTGGTGTCTGTTGGCACGAGTGCTCTGCTTGAAGCACTTCCCACATAGGGAACACACAATAGGGGCTTCTCATTCCAGTGTGTTCATTGGTACTGGGTGAACACTGAGAAATCGCTGAAGCCTTTTCCACATTGCAGGCATTTGAAGGGCCTCTTCCCAGCGTGGGCTTTCTGCTGAGAGTTTTGGTTGAAGCTTTTCCTTCATTCAAGACAAGGGTAGGGGCCTTTCTC
The DNA here is from genome assembly GCA_024611175.1 of Megaceryle torquata. Classification (NCBI taxonomy): domain Eukaryota; kingdom Metazoa; phylum Chordata; class Aves; order Coraciiformes; family Cerylidae; genus Megaceryle; species Megaceryle torquata. The sequence continues at coordinate 9,700 of JANIJG010007224.1, forward strand.
CTGTGTGTGCTCTTCTGTGGGAGGTAAGGTGGGACCTCACCCTGAAGTCTTGCCCGCACTGATTGCAGATGAAGGGATTCTCACCTGTCTGGGTTCTCTGGTGTTTAATTAAATCAGAGCACCACTTGATGCCCTTTCTACATTTGGGACACTTAGTGGTTTCTCTGTCTGGGATGCCTCATGTTGCTGAAAATTTAATGTCTGGCTGATGTTTTCCTCACACTCACTGTACCCAGGGTGGTCGCATCTTCTGGGTGGAGAAGGATGCAGTGGAGGCCCTCAAGGGCCTTTTCTAGGTTAGTGCTCTCATCCTGCCTCTCTCCAAGGAGGTCCCTCTGGTGAATTTCTGACACGTGCTGGCTCTCACAAGCCTCTGCCTTGCTACAGCTCTGGAAAGCATCTTCAGATGCCTCTGGTAATGTATCATATTGCTTCATGCTCTCAGGGTCATCTGCCAGAGGACCATCATCTTCATTCCCAATATTGGCCTCATCATATTAATGAAAGAGAAGCCAACATGCATGCGCAGTGAGAAAGCAAGATAAGGAAAGAGACTTAGAGACTGAGACTTTACTAGACTTTAGTTTAAGGTTGAACTTGGAGGGCAACACCTCTTTTTCACCAATGGATTCAGGATTATTCGTATCTTTAATGCCCAACAACAAATGACCAGGACTCATGACTGTAAACTCAACACAGAAGTGCCTTTGCTAGTTTTACATTACAGAGGTGCTGAACTAAATTGGTGTTTTCCTCACCTTTGGAGATGTTGGTGGGGAGATCCCTTCCTGTGGTCTCCTCAAAAATAGCCACACACAGCTCCTCTGCCAGGCCTGGGGGCTGCCAGGGCTGGGGCCCAGGGACCACCTGGAGCCACCTGCCTTGCCCTGCCATGCAGCCTGCGGGTCAGTAGTAAAGATCTCAGGGTGAGGACAAAACCCAAAACATGGCAAAGAGCCTGAAATTTGCAGGAGGGTCCTCCTGTGACCAGATTCTTGCAGTGCCCTGCCCTGTGGAGCTGTACCCTGCTCCTTGGGGCATCTGCTGATGTGACACCCACCTGACAGAGAAAAGGAGGGGAAAAAATAAGGCCTATTTTACTTAGTTTTAGTCACATTCTTGTGGTGTAGTAAGGATTTTTAAGCCTCTGATTTTTTTCTTTGTGGGTTTTTTTTTTGTGTGTGTGTGGTTTTTTTGGTGGTTTTTTTTGTGTTTGTTGGTTTTTGTTTTTGTTTTGTTTGTTTGGTTGGTTGGTTGGTTGGTTGGTTTTAGTTGGGTTTTTTTTTTTTTTTTGGTGTCAGGGCACAGGGAGGGTGGACCCAGGCAACTGCCCTCCCTGAGCACTCTGAGGTTTGCACCTGCGCCGTCTCTCACTTCAGTTTCTGCTCAAAATACCAGAGTGTCTGCAATAAAAAGTCCCAAAAGCCCTAAGGGTTTGGATACCTGAATGTGTTACCCCACTGCCTGCCTGTCAGTCACTGGGTGAACTGGTGCCCATTGTTACCTGATAAAGAAGCACAAGCTGATGAAGATATTTGCAGGGCTAGGAAGAGGGAGAGCCGGTCTTTACCACAAAGCAGGTGAATTGCTCCCAATTTGCTCTCTAGTCTACTTCAACAGCAACATGCTTATATGCTCTTGCACTTGGGAGGTTAGCAAAGTGGCTACAAAATGCACTCGATTAGTAAGAGCTTTGTTATTTTTCTCAGTGGACCAGTACCATTCATCTAGTTCAATTTGCTTGTTGGCAATCAGTAAAGCAAACTATTGGTTATCGGTGAAATTCATTATCAATGAAACTCCACTGTCAAGAGGATCACAGTAAGAATAAGTTTGCACACTGGAAAAGCAAAAAAGGGTAAGGCTGCTTTGCTGGATAGGTGTTTATTTACCCTTCAGACATGCAGAGAAAGGGGCAAGCAGCAAAAATATGTCATGAATACTTGCATGATACAGACAAAATATTTACTTCTGGTTCCAGCAGGTACAAAAACTAAGTTTGAAGAACACCCTTTGCTAGTAAATATTCCTCAGCAAAGAGGAACAGCTTTTTGCTTGTGAAAATGGAGTGGGAACTGTAAGATATTGGGGTATATTTTTAACAAGTTTATAAATACTAAAGAAGCTCCAGAGGAACAGAAGCAGAAGTGGCTATCGTGTCAATACTGGAAATACATGCCCGGCATTGGGATTGTTAATACAGGGTAGAGTCAATAAACTTTTGCTCTTTCTCTACTAGAATAAAGAGCTTTTGAGAACTCTAAGTTCCTCCCAGTAAAGGTATTTATACACTCTGTAATCACTTCATCCCATCATTTTTTTTTTGTTTTAATTTATTTTTTTGGTAAAAACATTACAGGAACGTAGCATCTTCAGTTTTTTATTACATGCTACTTTCTTTTTCAAATACTCTTGCATCTTAAATTTTTCAAAGCAGTGATTTCATCCTAAGTAGGATATACGTGTTTCTGAGAACACCACACACAACTTTAGGTATGTAAGCTTTTTACTAATCTAGACCAAAAGCACACTGGACTTTAACATGCACTGAGTCTTTCTACACACTACTTGTAGACACTGATGACATGAGGAACAGTGCATACCCACTGCTGTGTTCAAGGCAGCCACTCTCATGGCAGACTTCTTGGTCCATCTTGCAATTGATGTCTGTCTTGCCTGAGGCTCTTGAAATAAACCCTGGCAAGCAGGTATTGCTAGAGCAATGTGGCCTTTTGGGCTACCCACAAGGAATAATCAAGACATGAAAACTGATGCTGAGCACAGCATGGTAGGAATTGCCTGTAAGAAGTGATTGGGGCAGATGTTTTGCAGTATTTTCTTGCTTCTAGAGACTTTTCCTCAGCCCTCTTGAATTTATTTGTTATCTATTTACACAGAGAAATTAGTTACTTTTATGATGATCTCATTTACTTTGAACTCTCTGTTCATGGTGTTCCTGTAAATGAGGGAAGGGAAAGAAGGTTTCACAAAGTCAGAGTTTGATGACCTCTTGTAACAAGTACTGTGATAGACTGCAAATTAACCAGGTCCCACTGCAGGAGCTAGAGCTGGGATCTAGCTGGCCTCTCCAGTACACCTGGCTGTACTGTCAGTGTCTCTGTGCTGGGACTCAGGCTGTGGGAACAGCAGGGAGCAGGCAGATGTGCTCTGCTCTGAAAGCCATGTTGGACACGAGCACCCAAGGTGCTTCTGGGGGAGGTACCGAGGGCAAAGCGTCCTGCTGTAATGGAAAGGCAGGTGGAAAGCGGCCACCGAGCAGATCTGGCTGACATCCTAGTGTAAGGACCAGGTCTGCATTCTAATCTTGTCACCCTTTCACAGGGGGAGGTGTTTTGGACAAGCAACACCATGGACTGATCACTGGGTGGGGTGAGTGTAGTATAAACCTGTGTTTTTTTTCTAGTGTGTCCCCTTCCTGCAGCTCTTGGGCTAGGACAGACTGGGCAGAGCAAGATCTGAGCCTTGGTGGCATCCTTTGTCTGGGAAGCATGAAGCTTATAATCAGCTAGTTGCTAGGACTGATGCTTGCTTCACACAATTTAAATCCTCTGGCTCTGTTGGTCAGTGCCTCTTGCTACCACAAGATGGTATCTTCAGCTACAGTTTCCCCTCGCTCGCTCTGTGAAGCCCAATTTAATATTCTGACTGCTGAGTCTCTCTATTTCCAAAGCCTGCACTTGGACCATGAATAACTCGGTGGAAGGTGCTGGTGCAGGCTGCCCGCTGCTGGGTATGGTAGATTCAGACAAACAGAGCCAAAAGATTAACTCTGATAAATCATATCCAGCATTCCTTAAAGTATTCATCTCACCTCCTCTCCTGCTAACATTCTTGGGTGCTTTGCAACCCCTCTTACCAAACAAAAATTTCACAGTCTAGCCTTAAGGGAATAGCTTGATGCATCTATTTCCAGAAAAATGTCACTGGTTCATCCCCTAAAGCTTGCTCAAGTGGGAGAGATGATCAACTGTGACAACAAAACAACCAGAGCACAGCCCAGGCAGCATCTGGAAGAATCTCCCAAACCCAGACTGCCACTGTCTAGCTTTCTGTTCCTGTCTGGAGACCAATTGTTTAGTACAGTGGCAGTGGGCACGGGTCTCTCTGTACAAGCAAATATATAGCACAGGCTTTTAAAAAACCCCAAGTCTCTCCCTCCAGCACTCCCACAGTGAGTGGTGGAAGAACTACAGGCAATAAAGTTAAGGCTGAGCGTGTGAATCCCACTCATCGTTCACTTTGGAGCAGGCTGAGTGTGTGAATCCCACTCATCATTCATTTTGGCGCAGAAAAATAAACCTGCCTGCATAAATATCAGTGCAAGCACCCAAATGGAATTGTGTGGCTCACATTTCTATCACACGACAGTTTACTTGGACATCACCTTATTGAGTGTTGTGTTTTGCACTAGGTTACTGTGAACCTCACTACAAACAGGGTGTTGCCAGTTGTTTGAACCAGAGCAGTCACCAGAAGAAATTGCCTGGTACGTCTGGGGACTGAAGGTCTGTGTTTGTATTGGATTTAAGTTTAAAAAAAAAAAATAAATATTGCTTTCCAAAAAGCAAGTTGCCCTTGCTTTAGCATTTGCAGCAGTGCTCAGGGTGAGCTTAATGCAGCAGTGCTTACTCTTGACCATTTAATGATGCTGGCATAAACTGCTGGAACCTCCGCCAGGTTGGAGATATGCCACAGTTTTTTTCCCTTTTATTTTTAAGGGTGTTTTCAATCATTCTGGAAGAAAAATGAAGGGCTTGGAAATATTAAACTATGAGTGACCCAAAGGCTCAAGATAAATTAAAAAATCATGCTGAAGACATGGAAAAAGATCCTTAAACATTATTTAGAAGCAATCTCATAATTTTTGCAACCTGACTGCAAGAATTTTTGAAAAATTGGGTTTGTAAAGCAGCTAAAAACTAAACCATAGTCTTTTCTCAGCAGGAGCCAGTTGAAATCCTATGGTGTCCATAGAAGTTACCAGACCCTCCCCATCAGGCGTGTTTGCTCCCCTCCAGGAAGAAGGCTCCTTATGGTCATGATTCATGTTCTACACCACGAACTCGCCACCGTCCTCTGTGGTGACTGCTCTGCACCTTGGACTTGGCTGCGTCTGCTGAGCCTTGCTGGCTCCTGAAAGAGGGGACTCTGCACATCCTGGTGAGTCAGCTGCATCGGGTGTTCCACACAGAGAGATGGGCAAAGGATGTTCAGTATTTGGAAGACAGACTATGAGTGCCTGACATTTGAACTTAATATTCAAAGGTGACCATCTTGGAAGTTAGTGTCATATTATTAATGAAACCAAATCATGCCTTGCAGATTTTGGGCTGTGCAGCTTGGATATGCCTTGAACACAGGATACAGCAGCCAAGAGAGGTGAGGAAGGTGACACCAGCACCGGAGTACAGCCAGCTACATCAGTGCCCTTTCCTGACAGCTCAAGTTGGCAGAGAAATTTCTACTGCAGATGTGAAATACGGACAAGGGAAGAGCATCTTTCTGATGCAACTAAGAAGCATCTGGCACAGAACACAAACTGTTCAGAGGGAACATCTCCAGGGCTATGCACTGTGCTCTGTGAAGGGGCTGATGTGTTTTCCCTATAAACTTCTGTCCTATTAAGAAATGGCATAAGCAGGAATTGGAGGAAATCAGAGGCAGTATATAGAAAGGTTTACTTACACTACACACCTGGAAAAGCAGTATTTGTGTATTATTTAAGCTAATAATAATAATAATAATAATAAATGTAACAATGTCTCCTGGATGTGGCAGTAAATTTCTCCCTGTTGTCACTCAACTCATCAATATCTGCTTCAAAGGAGAGCAATTAATGCCAGAAGTTGATGACTGGTGGGTATTCAAAGACTTTGGGAGATTATTTTCCTCCAGGAAAATTTCCCATTGGGATAAAAAATATTTAATGAGAACCTGAAACCCTAACCTTGCTGTGAGACAAGTAGGACTACAGTCTCTTGAGGTTACAGGAGCTTGGAGTAAGGGTATAGTATTAGTCTGATATAAATGGCTGCCCAAGTAATGCTGGTTCTAAGCTGTGAGAATACTAACAGCAATAATCTGTGGATTCTTAGATTTTTTTTTTCCTGACTAAAGTGTACAAAATGGATAAGAGCACAAGAGTATACCTGGCAAAAATGCAAGAGAGCTGTCAGGGAAATCCCTCGATGTAAACATTAATCAGCATAGAAATAATCCACAGACAGAAAGCACCTCAAGTACTAATGGGATATGTATCCAAATAAAGGACAGGATGAGCCATGTACAAACACAAGCAGAACAGAATGTGAGTGTACGTAACAGTATCTTCAGAGGCTATCTCTCTGAGGGTCCTGATGATCTTTACTTATTTTTCTGTGTAAGAATCATTGCATGAAGGACTTTATTTGTGGACTGTACTACTTTTCTCTTTTAGTATCACATTCCTCGTTCCTCGTTTCTTCTTCATTAATAAATCTTTAGATTAAAGAGATTGGTGTCCTATGTTGATAGCAAGGTGTTTCTACACATTGCAGTACATTTCTGATTCAGCTACAGCAAATCCAGTGGTGAAAGCTTGTCATATAACCACGTTAGAAAACCTAGCAAGCATTTTGGTGATTTTCTATTCATCATTACTCAACCAAAATAGCAAACATGAACCAATTACTTCCAGACATGTAGACAAGAAAGGTGGTTTTGTTTGGTTTTGTTTTGTTTTCCAGATTCAATGGCTTTCTACACTTGGCTGACACTAGGAACAGGTATGCAGTAATGTAATGCACAAAGGAAAGGCCTTTTGGAAATTCAGCCCTAGATACAGAGCTCCCTGAGGAGCTCTGGAATGTAGGACAGGAAAAGACCACCTACATTCTTGATTCAGGTACCTAAAATTGCAGGCAAGCACACAATGTCATCTTTTTATTCAGCAGATCAACATGCTTTCTACTTCTAAGACCTCATTGTCAAATATTATTCAGGTATTGCATTTTTTTTCTCTCCCAGGGTGATCATCCACTTGATATGTTGTGGACAGCAGTGATGCCCTCTGGCAGTCTTCCACTTTGCCAGGCTAAACTCTTCTTGTCACCTCTCTTGACACCAACACTCTATTCCCTGGTAAGCCTAAATACTCCTGTCTTAGACCTGTTCCACTGAGACAAGCCCTTCTAAACATGGATAACCAGAACCATACAGGACATCTCAGATCTGATCATCCTGCTTTGTACAACACTGATACTTTTTCAGTTTCAACACAAATACCCTTTCAATGGTTGGCCAACACCATGAGGCTCTTTGGCAGAGCTTGTTCTGCTCACTGACTGGATTAATTCCTAAGAACATCCCTCCCCACCCTGCATGTCAAAGGCTACTAAATACAAAGATACCACCTATCTGCAGCTCAGGCAGCTGCAGATCATTGCAGGGTACATCTGTTGAAATATCAATACATACTTATTTTTCTGCTCTTCTGTGGGCATCTGCTCTTGGTCAGTGTTGATCCATGATGCTAGGTTAGACAGGAGAGTTTTGACTCAGGACAGCCATTCTTTTTCTTTCACTTGCTTTTTTTTTCACCTTGCACTGGTGATCTGTATCATTATGCCTGACTATATGTTTAGGTCTTTCTCATTGTTAATGGCTCAGACTGACAATATCCCAGATCATAATGAAAGGTTTGATTACTAGTCCCTGGAGAAAGAAGTTTGCCTTTTGACTTTTCAAATTTCTTTTGTCTCAAGATTTTCTGATTCTTTATTCTCTTTAATGACAATTCTTCCTAACTTTCTTTTGCTGCAAACAAATTCTTCTTTCCATTACAGAAGAATTGCCCTAGTACCAGGAGAATTTTAACAGTTGGACTCGATCTTGAAGGTCTTTTCCAACCTAGATGATTCTATGAATGAACCTAGGTTGGAAAAGACCTTCAAAATCATTCATAGCGCATTCACTAAAAGATCACTAGAAGATTTCTTCTCTGTTTTATACTCCATTGTTTCTCCTTTATCCAGTTCCTTATCCACAGTACAGCCCTTGTGTCCAACTTCATATTTTCAAGACAAATTAATCCAGTTGCAGCATTGCATACATTACTGAAGTTCAGTTACGTGAGATGTACCATACATCCTTCATCTGGAGAAAGATGTATCTCCTAAAAAGCAGTATCTGGTTAGCCTGAAAACCTTTGTCTTTGGTATCCTAAGTAATTCTGCATCTTCAGTGACTCTTTTCTTCAAGATACATTCTGTGGCCTCACAGATGGTTCAAGTTAAGCCAGAAGCTTTGCAGAGGGATTCAAAGGAACTCTGAGCGTGATCCACACACCAGTCATGGATCAGTCTGTCTGTCCACATTAAAGATCTTCCTGTACCTCACCTTCTGGAACCCATGCACAGGCCTCTGTCACTGGTGATGTAGCAGACTGCTGACATTCTCCTGCATTCTTTGGGGATTCCTACACTGATTTCCTTGCTGAAGCTTCAGCATGGGTTGGTGGAGAGGTGGGTGTGCAGACATATGCAGCACCAGCTTGCGGAAGAAAGGACTTAGGGACGTTCTTCCATTCTGTAGCTGTAGCAGTAACAGTTCACACAGGACTTGTGTGTGATCCCAATACCAACACATGATGCTGTTTTCTCAGCCATGCAGCAGCTCACCCTTTCTGGTTTATAAGGTTAACAGGCAGACATCATACCCATTGCCTCATCATACCTGTTGCCTGTAACTACTTGCACAATGGAAACCACGTAAGAAAGCAAACAGTGAAACTGTTGGTACACATGGATGCACAGTACTTTCTTCTTCCTCCCCAAATCCTTTCCTGAATTTTTATCTGCAAGTAGTTTGGCTGTATGAGTGACTGCTCTGCTCAAACCCTTTTACATGCGAGTTTGCTCAGCCTGAAATATTGTGGTCAAAGACTCTAGCTCTTCACATTAAATAAAACAGGGCACCTCCACCATCCTTCGCACATCTCGCTCGTGAACTGGCACTAGGGTAACATCTCCTTTCCAAAAGCCACAGAATGCCCGTGACTTTGCACTGAGAGAAGCCAACTCCCCAGACTGCAGGGTGAAGGCTAAGAATAACCCATTCAGAATTAATTTTAGGATTTGAAAATACAGCTATTTAATATGCATAGGAGAGTCACATGGAGGTCTCCAGGAAGGAGCTCACAGAATCCCGGAGACTACAAGGGAAGGGATGGGGGTGGGTGATGTCCCAAAGGAGAAATAAAAGAGAATATTCGCTGTGAAGACAGAGGACTTTGAAAGGAAGTGTTTCAGAAGAGGCAGAAGCAGAGGGGTGAAACACATCACTGTTGAAGAGGCAGACAATGTAGTGCAAGCACAAAGGACAGGATCCTGTTTGAAGTGCAGTGAGGACAGTAATGAAGCCTTCAGCACTGGCCATAACATACACAGAGAGCTTGACAGTACTAGAGCAGGAGGCACTGTTCTGTGCTAAGGGCTCAGGCAGCGTGACAGGGAGAGAGGCAGCCAACATGCTTTGATGCAAGAAGTGAATTTCAGTGAGGTGGCTTAAGGGCTGAGCACACCAGGGGAAGGTCAATGGATGCAAAAAAAAGACACTGCTTCAGTAGTGCTGCAGTAGGAAGCCAGATGGATCGTGACCACACAGCACTTGTGTGGAAGGTTAGAGAGCAACATCAAACACATAACTGAACCTCAAGATGGATGGAATACCAGGACAGCAGGTGTGTGTACCTGGTGCGTGCGTTGCACTCAGCTGTGGCACTTTGGAAGCAATTTTCTCTTACGAAGTAACACCGAAGGAGGTCATTGCATCCTGAGTCAGAAGCACCTGGGGAAGGTTGGGCAATAGGTATAAAGCACTGAAACAGGACCCACAGGACAGCATGCCACAAAAAGAAGGTACCATGTCTGAGCAATACAGCTGGTGTAAGACAGTAAGAATTATCTACAGATAATACAAATCAGAAAGCAAATCGAGTAATTCATTTGCTGTGATCCAATGAATCCAGTGAATTTCAACGTGCAGGGGGGAAACAGGCAGACTGAAAGCCATTTCCTCACACCCATTTCAACTGTAAACAACATTCAACCAATTACAAACCTCCTGCTTCTCACAGAGGGTAGAGGAATGGATGGACAGACTTAATTGCCCAATTCACTGGCTATTTAGTATCAAGAAAAGCTGGGGGTTTAATCTGTGAAAGGACTTAGGGACATTCTGCCATTCTGTAGCTGTAGCAGTAACAGTTCACAGAGGACTTGTGTGTGATCCCAATACCAACACATGATGCTGTTTTCTCAGCTATGCAGCAGCTCACCCTTTCTGGTTTATAAGGTTAACAGACAAACATTCTGTTTCCTAAGAAAATGGATGTTTATTTAGTAGCACTGCATTATCTGCCTAAATAACTGAATGTTTGAGCCATTTTCACACAGAAGGGTAGAAACACTTTGAAAAGGCAAATATCTCAAAATTTTGTGAGATTTGGTGGCTTTCACAATAGCACACACAAACAGCCTCAACTGTTGTGCATTTAGCTACATCTTGAGAATAAATTGAGCACTACATTGACCTGTTAAAAGCAAGCAAGGGGTACTGGGCATTTAATTTTGCAATAGGGAGTCCTGATAGATGTTTAAGTTGACCAAGTCCCTCATAGAACTGCAGGGGAAAAAAAAGCTGCAGCACCACCAAGCTTCACAGCCCAATACTGCAGGAGGTTGCTATCAGAGGCACAGGACACAAAACTCACCTTTTTCACTTAAAGACATTCTTTTATTCAATCTTTTTATATACAATATTATTTTCAATCTGTAAAAAGTACATATGCAGGATTCCAGGTCAGAGGCAGAAGGTTTCCACATCAGAACATATAGACTTTTGCCCTTTTATTATTTCGGAGGAAAAATAATCTGTCAGTTTTAGACAAAGCAAAAATAAAGGCAGAATGCAAATCCAACTTCCACCAAGAGATTAGGATTAAAGGCAACAATTCTCCATAACAAGTCAGGCTGTCTCCTTTGACTTTGATGGTTCCCAACTTTTCTGGGCAATTACAGAGCAGTTTGTTTTGTTAGAGGGGGCTGCCAGCTGAAGCAGCTAGTGCTTATTACCATCTCTGCTACAGGATGCACATAACTTGCAAAAGAGCTTGGGTTTCCTCTTCATATGGCAACTCCAACTCGAGTCAGAAGACCTTTTCAAACTTCAAGGAGTGAAAGAGGGATGTCTTGGCAGGGTGAACAGATCTCTGAACTACAGTGTGGAATCAAGAGCTTGCTTTCATTTTACCCTGGTAACAAGAAGCCTGTTTCTTATTTGTCCCCTTCAAAACACAGACCAGATTATTAATACATATAACAGGTTGAGTTTGTTAACAGCCCTGAGATGTAAACTGCCTCACCTTTTTCTCTGGATGCCAGGTCGCACTGCTGATCACTTCAGTGTTAGTGCTGTTAACCACTTCTCCACTGAAACTAGGGAGAGTCACATTCTGAAGGTTTGTAACATCATTTCCTCAAGGACATAAAAGGGGATCACAAGAGACAGCCTAAGGCTTTGCTTTGTAAATCAGGACAGGCCAGACCTTTAACCTTAAAAGATGCTCTTACAGGGAGCATGCAATTACTTCCACTATTCAGAACCCAGATACTCAACAGTCAAATCTTGTAAAACACAGGGTGGAACGTGTAGTGATTTGGAGGTAGAAGACAGTGGTCCACAAATTTGGAGTAGGGAGCTAAAAGATCCTCAAAGGTGTGTCTGGCACAGGGAACTACCTGCTTTTCCCTTTACTCCAGCATACTTACTGTTACCCATACTTCTCATTCAGTTCTAAGGACTATGTTCTGCAGCAAAATAAACCCCCAGAGTATCATTCAAGGGTTTTGTTTTCATTTAGGGGACAAAGCTAAGAAGTTGACTTCTTGGCTACAAGGCACACACAGCTCCAGGATGGTCAGTGGAAGCTTCAGAAATCTGGCTTCTTTGAAAAGTCAAGCTGTAAGTTTTAGACAAAAAAAAAAAAATCTACTGCTAGCAGATCCTGACCAACAGGCAAGCTTGAAGCTTGGATTAGGAAAAGAACTGAACATCCTTGTTTTGACTGCATGCAAACAGGAAATTCTGGGATTTCCAGGCTTCTTGCCCAAATCCAGCGTGCCAAAACCGTATGTGGTTTTCTGTTCTTTACGTCATCCTGTAAGAGGAAAGGGTATTGTAGAAATTGCTAAAATGGGACGGCTACCTAAAGAAAATGAAGATTGTTTTGTTAGAGAATACAGTGCAAGACTTGGAAACAACTAGGAATAAAAAGTCATTTTGTGCTTAAATTTACACTCTAACTTCATGAAGTATGTAAGACAGCAGCAACAGAATGAAAATGGCAATATTCTATCGTACCTTACGTACCCAGAAGGAAAACAGGTGCATGTTCTACACCATTCTACAGATCAGAACCTACTTCTCTGTGAGGGACTCAGAATGAGGGCACATCACCTCAGTCAGAAGTTTCAATATCCGTGGTGCTTGGCTATTATGCACACACCTCGCCCAGAAGCCATTACCTCCAAACTCAGCTTGCTCTAGGAAATCTCAGGATGGTGAAATTAATGAATGATGCTGCAATATCAGTAGCTTCTGGAGGAAAAGGACAGTTTGTATTTCTAAGAGTGATAGAGTAGAAACTGACAGTCATTGGGGTAACTGGAAAACGAGGAACAAGTGTCCTTTATTTGGTACCTGCTGCTTGTCTAAACAAAGAAGAAATAGCAGTACTGTACATCTGCTTTGAGAAAAATACCATCCCATAACATGAAATGGCTTAAGTCCTCAATTCAAGCATTCTTGTGGCAGTGAGTTAATCCATTTGGATTCATGGAGGAATTAATCTGAAGGGTCGCTCTTTAATTCACAAGAGAGGGGTGGAAGAACAGCAATGATAAGAAGTTTGCTGTTTCTGAGACTCCACAATTCTGTCCTTGACCCTTCTCTGAACAGACTGGCAGCCATTCTACATCTGCATTTATCAGGAGGTGTATAGGGATGGGTCTGGGGGGTGGAAAGTGCCTTTTTCTCTCTATTTTTTTTTTTTCCTTAAACAGAAGAGTCTGCTTTTCCTCTTTCTCCTTTGTACCCAAAGAGATTTAAGAGAACACGGCAGTCGTGTGCAATTTTAAGCTAATAACAGTTCTCAGAGGATTAGAAAAACTCAATTTGAAAACACAATATATCTGAACTTTGGAAAACAGAAAATGACTAGCTCTTCAGTAAGTCACTGAATGCTAATTAGAAAAATAAATTACTATGGGAACAGTAAGAAGAACCCATTTATTAAGCTACTTCCAATTTTAAATAAACATTACTTGAATCAGTATTATTTACTATATCAATTGCTTTATCAGTTCCCAAATTATTTTTAAGATACTGATGCAAATTACAATAACCAAGTAACAGGTTTTAAGGTAAAACCACTGAGTTTTTTCCAAGCCATACATCTTCCTCCTCTTAAGCTAAAGTAACTGTCTGGAACAGAAAATAAATCAGGTAGCACTTGGTTTTTAGATCATGTGATGATTTCTAAGTTACAGTCAAAGAAGAGCGAAGGAAAATTTTACCAGGGAAATGATACTAGAATGTACAGTCAGATATAATATGGTAGAGAGAAAAGCTTTTCCATATAAAACTTCATAAAAAAACCAGGAGAAAAAGCACTTTCTTCAGATCTGATGCTACTGCTGTAGCTCACGGAAGGGTTCCTCCACTCACCTCATTAGGAAAACACAGTTGGAACTTTAAAGACTCAATCTGTGCACTAATTAGGAGGGAAAGAAGCACATCACAGCTATTTTTCAGCAAAGGGGGTAGTCACCATGGCACAAAGATTTGAGAGCTATAAAGGGGAATAAATTGAGCTGTAAAGATTCTGGAACAAGAGTAAAATAAAAAAAAAAGATTGAGATATACCTGAAAAATGAAACTTCTTTTAGCAAGTAAATGAAGACTGAAGCAAACTCCATTTTAGGGATACTGTCCAGCCCAGCCTAGAAGTACTTGAAAAGCAAAACAAGCAGGTGGCAGCATCTCATTTCTCATAAACTAATGAAACAAGAGACTCTTTTAGTTTCTCTTTCCATTCCTATGTAAGAGATGTTATGTTGTTTCAAAGAAGATCATGTTAGCTTTGTACTGAAGGACCCAGAAGAAAAGGCATTTTGTAAATTAAATCAAAGGCAGTTTTAGGCAGTTTTCTGAATAGTATCCAAAGAATGAAATGTAACTTTTAGGAAAAAATCAGATTGTTTGGAAAAATATAATGCAACAAACTCCTGCTGCTTAGCTGAAGGGGAGCATTTCTAAGTGCCATATACTCAATCATGAAATGTAAGTCATGGGAGACTGTTTTTCTTGTGGTCACCTCTGTTTATTTAGCAAAAAGAACAGAACTAATAAGAGATTTTTTTTTCCATGTGCCAGGATTTGTGAGCAAGGGAAACTCAGGCTCCTTCCTACCCCTGTGATATGCTTGAGACTTGTCAACTGCAGCTTGACAAATGAACGAGGCCCATGCTGCTGACAAACCAAATGAAATACAAACCAAGTGCTTACTAATTGTTTTGTTTTGGTTGGTTTTGGTTTTTTTTTTGGATGTAAGCATGCAACACAGATCTTTCAGTATTCTTCTGAAAAGGCAAAATGAAGAGGCAATAGTTTTTATAGTTTAGTGTGCAGTTTTAATAGCTTAAAGGCCCTGAGAATGGCTGCCAGTCTGGACAAACAGATTCTCCTTAGGAAATTTCAGACAGGTACAGGAAAAAAAATTCAAATCCTGATGCTGCTGGTGCAGGGATGTTGCTTTTTGTTGTTGCTTTGTTCATGCCATCATCAAACAAACAAATTAAAAAAAAAAATTAAAAGAAAAGAAAATCTAGGTATTTGGAACCCACTCAATCTGAAGAGGTGACCGGTGTGTTGTTCCTTGTATCAGTGAACAGCAGCAGCACCAAGTTCCTCTCCCTGGGCAGGAAAACCTTTTCTTCCTTATGCTGCTGCATTTATATTAAACAGTAGATTCCATGTCTCGCTGGGGTTCAAAGCGCATGAAGTCTCTGCCCTGCAAATATCACACTAATGTGTTTTGGTCATGTATAAAACAGAACTTTTAACTTATCTATATGTTGAAGAGCTTCGTTTCTCACTCTGGTACTTGCTTGACTCAGAGGTCTAGTTTTATCAAGTGTCTGTCTCCTCTCCTGTTTAAAGTCTCAAGTGGTCCATGTAAACAAAACAGAGCTGAAAACAGTCTCTTTTCCTCTTCATAGAGCTGTTTTTTACCGATATGCAGGATTTCCTGACAGTGTAGTGTTGGCTAAATGTAAAACAGGCAGAGGATGAGCTTCTGTGTTAAAAACCCAGTTGTCTAATGGTAGAAGGTCATCATTGGAGAAAAGCAGATACAAATACCTAGAGATCAAGACAGAGAGGAAAAACGGGGGGTATTAAAGTAGATCAACAGATAGGCAGGGGCAACAGACACAGCAGCTTCAGGCCCCACCTGTCAGCAACTGAAGCTCTAAACAAGTACTTTCAGTCTTTGTATAACACCCATACAACCTTCCATATATGCACGTGCATAATGATCTGAAGAGTTATTTTTATTACGATCAAGCTTTTCTATGAAAAGTTGTTATAAAGAAAGCATTTTGATCTTTCCACATAACTTTTGTTTTTCAAGACTCCTTTCAAAGACTTACAATGTATAACAAACATCAAGACACCAAGCACAAGGATTTGGGGGAGAGGGGAGAAGGAAAAGAACCTGGCAAAATGTTCTTCTTAATGGAACAAACCCACTTGGAAATTACTAATCCTCTTTAGTCCAAATGGGAGATGCTGAGGAAGCAGAAGAGAAGCCATTAAGCCACACCAGATATCTGACTTGTGATCACTGCTGCAAGATGGTCAAGCTTCTGGTGGGAAGAAATAGGCCAATGTATTGTGCAGAGGGGATTCATAAATGTTGTGCATTATAAAGCAGTGCAGAGCAAATTAAGTGTGTAACAAAATTAAGGTTTCTAGGCATATGTGGAAGAATATTTCTTGGTTCTTTATTCTTAACACACGCTGTTGAATGTGGCTGTGCTGTATTTTGTAGATGGTGGTGGTAGGGTTCCAAACTCAATTGCTCAAATTCAAAAGACATTTCCTTGTTCCAGAAAACCTGACTGCAAGTGCAAGTGTAACATCATAGGTGTACAGGACCTCTCAGCTACTGCTACAGCTTTCCTGCCATCCAGAAGTGACAGGTCTTGCAGCATGTGACAAGGAAGGGGTGTCATTCCCATTAGAGGGCTCTGTCACATCCAGAGTGTGCACACACGTTATTCCATCTTCGCTCTGCTGAGGCTCCTGTTATTTTGCTCTCCCTCAATCAGATGCTGGTAGCGTCTACTGTCACAGTTGTGTGCCACTGCCTCATCATTCTCCTACTGCCTTTATTTGTCAGTTGTATCCACGGCACAGCTCAGTCAGTGAGTTCTAGTTTTTCTTCCCTTCCTCACCAATGAACAGGTTAGAGATAAGTATTTCTCAGTTTTGTCCTGCACGTCTAGTCTCATTCTCTACCTTTTTCACTTGCCTTTAAAGCATCATTCCATTCCTCTCCTCCTTACTCCTACCTTGCTTTCTCCCTCTGCAGCTCTCCAAAATCTTTTTCACCACAGCTGCAATGTTTCATTTTACTCAAAGCCACCTTCCTCATTTGATTCACACTTTTCCTTTGAATAACTTAAGCAACATATTACTAGATCTTGCTCCTTCCCGCTCAACAGCTACCTTCTTGCCTCTCATACTGCCCAAACTCTGTCCTGGTTTGAGTGAGAACAGAACTAATTCACTTCAGTGATTTTACTTTTCAGCTCAGTTCTTCAAAGTCACTGCACTGTCTGCAGTCAGCAGCCTGTTCTCACAGGCAGTGTCTGCTGCTGGATCCCCTGGTCAGAGTCAGTACCAAGGGTTGGGGTGCAGACCAAGGCCACTGCTGGATCTTGTGTACCATGTTGGGGGGTGCAGAAAGTAAAAGGCTGCACCTGCAGAGAGGAGCAGCCAGGATGGGTGACCCCAAACTGACCAACAAGGGATTCCAGCCCATATACACCATATTCAGTGTAAAGCTGAGGGATCATGAGGGTCAAGCTCTCTTCTTTGATGGCCAGTGTTGGAGGAGGACTCTGTCCATTCTGTCTTTGATCCCACACTGGTGTGTTCTTGAATCCAGTTCCAGAATTCATCTCCTGAATCCTGTTCCTGTCTGCCACTGGGCCCAGTCCAGAACTTCCCCGGTGCCTGCTCCACAGCATCAGTGGTGACAGTGATGTAATCATGAGGGCTGGGTTCACTACTGGTTTTGTATGTGTGTCATTTTATTATTTCTCTCTTCATTAAAGCTGTTTTAGTTTGTTGGGGTTTTTTTTTATATCTAATGGCTAAACCTCTCTCTCGTGCTCCCTTTCTCTTCCCCTCTGGGAAGGGACAAGGGTTAATAGAGAGCATCTGGTATAGGTCCAGTGAATGGCCCTGACCCTAAACCTTGACACTCAATTTGATGAGTACCTTTGATGAGACAAAGTAACCAAGCAGCAAGAATGCATGTTTGAGAAAGGTATCAATTTTGAATTTGAAGGGAATGAAGATGCAGAAGTTATCATCAATAACAGAGAAGATCAGAGGAGACATTCCAAGATACACATTTAATGCCCCTCTTCCAAGGGACATCTTCATTTTCCTCACAACATCACATCCAGTTCTTCTGTCTTTATTTTCATAGCCATTCGGGCTATCCTGACCTTATGTTCTCTATTTTATCTCAAGATTATACCAGTTTCTAGTTTGGTTATTTCAATCACATCAATCTCAAACACCTAATATCCAGCTTGCCACGAGTGGAAAATGATCCAAGCCAAAAGCCAGTAAAAATTTCAGAGTTCCCTCCTAGAACTGCCTTCTTTTGCAATGCTGGCACTCTAGTACAACCACTTACTGAGTGATGCATCTGTGAAATTTCAGGTCTCCTTGCAATTATTTAAGATGCAGACAGGATTCTGGCAACACTTCAAAGGTCAGCCTTGTCACCACAGAAGTCCCCCAGGAGCACATTTCACTCTTTGATTTGGCTTTTATAGGCAGATCAATCATATAAGATCAGCTCCTGGGGAGGTACTGCTTTTCTGACTGGACCTGTTTGAAACTGCTTCCTTTCTCTTTGGGAGTACAGAATTAGTCTCCAGAAAATGAATTTGAAGGAGTAGGTGAAATAAAATTAATGAAGACAACAGAGAAGGTTTCATTTTATAACATGGGGAAACAAAGTATTACAACAATGTAGAGGAATTTGGAAAGGAGCCAGCAGAAGGATGGAAGAGCCAGACTCTCCCCTCACATGTGATGAACTCAGCCCTCCTTCTTGCCAGCGAAACATGTTGTGGTGCCTGAAGTACTGCCACTTTCAGGACCTGCTTTTACTCCCTGCTGCATTTTGATATACACCAATAGCCAAAATCAATCTTCACATACAACAGCTACAGCTAAAACCTGAAACACTGATATTGCTGATACTGTAAACTCTGCTGCTGTGTAGAAACCCTGTTTATTCAGCAAAGCCTGCAAGCCATGCTAGATTGACAAATGGTTACAACTGTTTTTTCATCATATCACTGGCTTGTAGAGACAGAAAAGGCACCTTAATGAGTCTTTGTTGCTGACAGGTTTGTGCAACAACATATGTATCATCCTTTCCATCACATGTTGGCAGAAAGTGGTACAGATACGCAAGCAGAGACAACAACTATGTCTCCTAATAGCATCTCTAGCCACATTCACACTGCCAGCAGTGGCTTCTGTCTATGGATTTAACCAATTAAAACATTCTCCAAACTGTTACGCAGCAGGAAAAAAAACCCAAGAGGTGGGGAATATAGCCACCTGGGACACCTGTCTTCCAAGAGCAGACAATATACAAGATTTCAGGGAGATAACCAATACAGTAGTCTTGGTAGATTTCAATGCCAGAACTGTATTACCAAATCTGCTGATGTAACTTGAGTAACAAGAAAATTGTCAGACAGTAGAAGACATTGTTTCAAGGCAAAAGCCCAGAGTGATCGCAACTGTGTGACAAAAAAGTGCTCTTGATAGCTGGTTTGTATCAATGATGGAGAGGATAGAAACCCCAGAATGTATTCCTATCTTCATACTGGTTTTTCTTATTGTAGCTATCATCTCTCTAAGTTAGAGGTCATGGCTTTTTCTAGTATAGCATTTTTTGTTATTAATTAAAAAGAAACGTGGTGGAAGACTTTGCACATTTTACCTTGAACCATACATACAGCAGAGTGCATTAGCTTCTCCAGGGTGAACTACAGGTGTCTTACTCATTTGACTGAATTGAAAATATTGAAGTATGTAAGAGAGTATAAAATATGCCTGATATTCTTGCAGACACTAAAAAGCATTCTAGAAAAATATGTTGTCAAATAAATACTGAAAAATCATCTAAGGGCACGAAAGACTTTTGTTCCATGTGTTTACTCCCTTCCAGTGACATACACAGGAGAAAAAGGCTCTAAATATCAGAGCATGGTACATACTTGTATAAGATGTCAAGTCAGTATATCTAAAAAGTCTTAAAAAATAAAGGTCTCTCAGCATAAGCTTCTTGTATGGGAAATTCTGCTTGTATTTTCTGCTGGTAAAATGGGCTGATCTGGGACCCTAAAGCTGGGAATAAAAGAAATCCCGAATGATAAACAACTCTGACAAGACAGAAGATTATTTGTTGAGCCATCACATTCTTCTAGAATTTAGAGGCTAGCTTTTACAGGAAGATGCAAGAGTGAAGAGAACTTACTTCAAAGTTTCAGCAAGGAAAAAGCTCTGCTGTACGTCGTCATACGTAGGAGATGAGGAATAGACATCCTTGACACCAGAAAAGCCACCACTGACTCGGCAATACTTGTCAATGGCCTGCAAAGAAGGGAAAAGAAAAGGAGAATGTAATTGTAGAGCAAAATTTGGAAACATTCAAGGATCAGGCTTGACCAACAAAGGAGGTAACACCTTGCATGCTGCATGACTCTTGTGAATCTCCTTGTCAGAGAATGCTGCAGATGTTAACAGTTTATGCTGACCAAAAATAAATTAAAAAAAAAGGCAAGTGGACATACACAGAAATGAAATGCCTCCAGGGCTGCTAACGACACCACATTTGAGAAGATGCAGAGAAAGTATTCTGGGGAAAAATGCTTTCTTTCCTGCGTATTTACTGTTGACTGATGATGACAGGACATGGACTCAGTAGACTTTTGCTGTGAGCTGGTATGGCTCCTCATAGGTAACACTGAGTAGAACATCCATTCATTGATCAATGTAACATGTGCTGTGAGGTGCATAGGCAGATGACAAACATCCTTGGGTTTTGCAGCTGGAAGTTTGAAGAGTTGTAGAAACTCTGTGACTAGTAGCTAGTCATAGTGACTTACTGAAAGTAGAAAAAAAAAATGCTATATTCATCTTTAGGGACTGTTGATTTCATCTTATAAACTCTTCTAGCTGCTGCTTTCTCCCCACATTTCCATCTCCTAAATGTGCTCTTCTCTTTTCCCCTTTATACAGTTGAAACTCAAGTCAGCTTGTGTGCGGGGCTGCAGAAGAGCTCTTTATCCTCAAAGCACCAAATTTAAATCCGTGAACATTCCATGCAGAAAAGGGCCAGTGGATCTGTGATTCACAGCTCACCCAGCTAGTCAGCTCCAACACGCTACTGCAAAAAGCACAATGGAAGGGGAGGAGACTGGAAAGAAGGCGTTAGTAGCTCAGAGCACCTCTCGCCTACGCTTCAATTATTCCACTCACATGCCCGACCCTCCAGCACACAAGGATATCAGCCATTAAAAACGGCCCCAAAGAAACGACTCTGAAGTGATTCACGAGGTTATCTGGGCTTCCCTGCTGCTCTGGCAACGCTTCCTCAGCAGATACCAACTCTTTTAATAGATTCACGCAGGGACAGAAAAGGCAAAGTGATGAAGGAAAATGTTTGGCTCAGGATGTCTGTCATTATGAGCTACTGAATGTAGCTACCTGTAGTTCAGTAATCTATGACTCAGCCTGGTAGCCTATATGAAGTTTCTCTCCACATGGTGCTTTAGGTGCAGATTTTTGTTAATTCTGATTTTTGCTAGTTATACTCAACAAAAGCTGAGGGGAGTCAAGGCAGGGGAGCAAATAACTGTTGAATGATGTCCCTTTTTATGCAGAGAAAATGAATTAAATAAAAATTAACTCTCCGAGGACCTTTGTATAGCCTTTGAATACTAGAAATACTGGGAAACAAAGGAGAATTTTCTGTTGGACACATGCAGGAAGAATTTGGCAGATGCCATCACAAATTGGGAAGAAAAGTGAAAAGCTCAATGAGCAAGGTACCCAGGACAGTAAGTCACAGCACATCAGGTACGACAGCTAACCTCCTCCTGGTATACATTCTTAACTTGGGGAATTGTGAGGTTGTTCATGGACCAAAGAATAATCCAGATTGTAAAAAGTACTTTCAGATTTCTGAAAATGAAGATTTTTAAAGAAGCAAGAGGAAAGACTGGCAAAAGCATGGTACTGGAATGACTGTGGCTCTAGGGCCTGAGCTTTATGCCAAGAGAGGTACAGTCTGTCTTGGCAAAATCTAATTCTGGTTGTAATTCCTCATCTCAAGTGGGGTTTTCACCAAGTTCAGATGGAGATATTCCCTTTTTTGTTTGGACTTAAGCCTAAAAGGAGAAAGTGTCTGGATGAATTCTTTTCAGATCTGGTTACAGATGCAGGCTAGGGCTACACCAAGACTGTTCACATGCTGGGATTTAGGTTGACCAGGTTCTCTCTACAGTCTGGAGAGAAAAGTGTGTGTGACACATCTAACCCAATGCATTACATGCATGACAATCTCTTTGTCTGTATGCTCGTGCACACCACAAGTGATGCCAACCACCACATGGCAGCCAAACAAACAAAGAACAACCGACCAAGGGGAAAAAAAAAAGGGAAAAAGATAAACTAATTGCTTGGCCAACTACTGAAAAAATAATGCATATACTGTTTATGGAACCATTCACATGTTCCTCCCCTCAAATCATACGGTTGAATAAACAATGAATAAGCAAGAGACAATGCATTTTTGCTTTCTAGGCAGGAAATGAAGTGCATCCTTTTGCCACTATCACCTTTTTTATAATACTGCAGAACACGACCTTGCCTCTGCTCTGGATCATGGCAAGATGGGGATGAAAGCTCCAAAGGTTACAATCCTGCCAGGATTTCTAGCATGCAGAGTCTGACCTTGCAGGTGTTCCTCTGGTCAATGCTTCAGCAACCCTGGCACTGTGTGCCACAGCTCAGACAGGAGAAACTTGTGGCAAAATGAAAAGAAGGAACAAACAGTACCACTGTTAGAACAGTCTCCTTCAACTTGTTTACTCTGGGGACTGCAGACAACAGATAGAACTGAGATCCTGCTCTGTGCTGTACAGATCTCATGCTTGGATAACTAAGTGCAATAGTAAAGAAGATAGCAGGTCTAGAAGCCTGAAGAAAGAAAATGTGTGATTTAATATTGATTCCCCCCGCCTTGCAGTTACCAAGTAGTCTTGTATCTTTAGAAATTTCCCCTTCGGGAGATGGACTCTGGCTAGACTGGAGCTCAGGACAGGCAGAGGAATTATCCTAGTTGATCAGAGATCTAGACACTGCAGGTAGCAATGAACTGTAGAGCAAAAATGCCTCTGCAAGACTGCTATCCAGCTATTCCTCCAAATACGGATAAAAATTTCTCATTGATTCAGAGGTGTGATGTAAAATTTGGTGCTGTAGACAAGGTGCTTAGAAGGCACTTGAAATTTGCAGTGTTCTGCCTTCACAGAGACATGAGAGTACTTGGTATAAAAGCATCTGATTTGCCACTTGGATATGCCACTCTTTCACTCAAGAGCTGCAGACCACGCTCCTTGACAAAACGATGTTACATTTACTGCACCACAGAAGTCCTAGATGACTGTAAGGGTATCAAGGTAATGCTACTATTATGAGGCATTGTCAGGCTGAATAATTTTAGGACGACATACCTGATAGTTCAAAACAGTGAAAGAATTACATGGAAAAAATACAGAATGATAAATGGATAAGCTGACACCAGCCAGCATGGGTTTATAGAAAACTATCTGGCTTTATTTCATTGTTTGAAGTCTACAAGTAAAGGTAAATGCAGAGTTGCAATAAATGTTTCTAAAGCAATTGACATGGTACCATAAGATGTTCTATCCTATACCACATCCATATCACTATCTAGTTTAAAACTGACTGAGAGTGCTCTAAGAATGAACTGGCAATGTAAAACCATCAGCAAATAGACCTGCTTCTTACAGAGATTCATGAGGAGCAGCCTGAAGTTTATCCATCCCTGCAACGCTGCTGCTGGCAAAAATGACATAGGTAAATAACAGCAGACAGTGTAATCTGGTGGCAACTGGGGCCCAAACAAAATGAGTTTCATATAACCAGGCAATGAATCCCAAATCTAGACATAAAGGCTGCATAACTGCTGAGCTAGATGAGCCTGGAAAGTAGACACACTTGAAAGAATTCAGTGGCCACATGAGACGATTCAGTATGAGTTCTTGGTAGGATATTGTGGCAGATGCACACAGAGGACCAGTAAACAGCAGCAAGGATATAATTTTGCTTTTGCACAGGGCTGTGGGTAAAGTCAAACCAAGAATATGCAATTCCAAAACTCATTTTCAAAAAGGCTGATGAACGGATGTGGGTGCAGACATTTGGAGAAAATACTTTACAGGGAGAGACCATGCAATTTGTTTAGCATCTTAAGTAGACTCAGTAGTAAGCTTTTTACAATCTATGAAACCTCTCTGGAAAGAAAACATGGGGGAATAAAAAACATTTTATATGGTATAGGAAGTCACAGGAAAATCCAGGGATTGATAGCTGAAACTAGACTTTGAAATGGGAAACAAAGCATGCATTTTTAACAGCACAAGTATTTAAAAAATGGAACAAACTACCAAAAGAAGTGGATTTTCCAGTTCCCTTTATTCAAATCAAGAGCAGAACAGAAAAATATGCAATAGCATACTCTTGCCAAATACACGTCTGGGCTCAAAAATGATGCCAAGTGAAATTTTGAGGCCCGTGACATATGGGGAGGTCAGAGTTGACCTAAGTTCTTTGGAAATAAAACTGAAGCTGCCTCTAGATCAGACTCCAGCTGCCTCAGTTCCTCTGAGGGTGTTTTTGTGTTGCATGTGTGACTCTTGCTGACTATGCCAACAACATGCTCATAAAAACTGTGCCAGTTTCTTCACCAGCTGTGGTACTCACAGCTTCCAACCCATCAACTGTGAACCCATGTTTCTTTCACCCCCAGTCTATGCCTGGCTCTTTTCTGTCTATTTTGCTTCACTAAGTAGAGAGCTATAGGTCTTTCAACTCGATCTTATTGTCAAATCCTCAATTTGCCTGATGTAAGCCCGAACATGAGGTCTTCTATAGTTTCACTAAGTGGAAACTGAACAAACTCTGCAGCCTCTGTGGTGCAATCCTACTTAATCAGGTATACAAGCCCCCAACAAACAGCTGAACCCTTCATTCACATAGTTTAGATCAGTAACTGGCTTTACATTGGGAAATGTTGGCTCTTACTGCTTTGAAATAATGTCCAAAAGGATTTTTAGTAATTTTCTGTATTTACTCTGAATATCTTAAATGCATATTTATGTAATAATTCAGCCAGCCCCCCAGCATACCATCATCTGATCTGGCTGACCCAATACAATTGAGATGGATGCTGTCGCCAGTGACAAGTGTACTATTTGGGAGAATTTGACTTTTTTTCATTAGGAAAGAGATAGAGACCCTGTCACAGGGATTTATGATCAGAGGGAATATAAGATTCAATTTCCTGTTTTTTCCTCACAGACACTGGATTTGGAGAGATGTGACAAAATGGGCCTCGGTCAATGAACAACATCTGCCCTAAGGTGCCCAAGTTTTGTCCAAAAGTCTAGATAATAAAGCCAAAAAGAAGCTGCCAATGGTGAAACAGATAAAGAAAGCACAGTACAAAGACCTGCACACACAATCCAGTCCTCTGCATAAATCCCCACTGATAAAACATCTGGGCTGGCAGTGCTGAAGAAACTTAAGTATTGCAGCATACTTAAAAGCCAGGTGGTTCTGCAACATATTTTGGATCATCTCTAAAGAGTTCTTAAAAATGACAGAAGCAGACCTCTAACCTATCAGTGAATGGACCCAAATCCATTTGGGCAGGGATGTATTCATCCATTTGAAGAAGCAAACAAGGAAGACGACCAAGAACTGAGTCATGAAACACCAGGTTACACCAGGTTTAATGTAGAAAAATAAGACCATTTAGAACTCAGAAACAAAACTCTGTTTCCCCCAGAGTTCACAAGAAGTACTGGATGAAGCAACCATCGCTCACCATGAGAAGTCTGCAATACAGATATTCAAAGTATGCTTCAGTGGTTGAAAGGCAAAAGGAAAGTGAATACAGACATTGTACAACACCAGCAAACCAACTGCTCTGCGGGTCATAGCAGATTCTTTACTACTTATAAATGGAGGAATAAACACAACCAGAGCTGTGTGTGGTAGGGAGGAAGGAAAAGTAGTGAGTAGGTGTGAGAAGTAAACACAAGAAGTTATTATCTATATGTAGAGAACAGAAAACCCTGGGGAGCAAAAAGCTTCCCAAGCATCTGTGTTAGTACAATGGTGGAGTAAGAAAATCTATAATTATGGGAGGAAGGGTTATGCAAAACCATTCATGAAGAGTTCAAAAATATTTCACAGCTATGTTGGATAAAGAAACTTTTCCTTAAGGAAGCAAGTAAAAAAGGGCACTCCATAAGGACAGAGGCAGTTAAGCACATGGGCATCTTGATTTACACAACTTTGATGCAGGTTGACAGAAGGATAAAATAAAATCCTACCCTGCACACACAGAAAACTGTAGGTAGGAGAGGAGGAAGGGAAGGTTTGGTTTGCAAGCATTAATGGGAGCAAAGATGTGAAGGAAAATGGAGAAAATTGAAAAAATACAATTCAAAGACATGCTTTGCAGTATGCTTAAGAGGCAGAACCTGTCCTAAAAAAAAAATACATTTATAAATTGTTTAACCTAGTACAAAAGACCTAATCTCAGCTTGGATCATCCAGCCATATCTTCTAACAGGAGCTGATATTAGATCAGCAAGCCTCTGTCATACGCACACTGTGAAGGAGGAGGTTACTAACTCAATTTCTTTGTCACATTAGAAACATGCATAGTGTGGGCAGGAGGGATGATGTCACTCAATGTTTGAAGAGTGGCAAGGCATTCTGGGCTACAAGTGTGGCAAATGTGGAACCCCTCTCCCAGATAACATAATGTTGGTTAGAACAGAACAGTCTACAAGGCAAAACCTAATCAAGACCAAGACAGAATCTTAAAATACTTGGACTCTTCTTCTAAGTGATTGTGACTGCCCTGAGGGAAGGGTAGAGTTGAGCTCAGCTAAAGACTCCAAACCTGCCTTAACTATCTTCCACCTGATGAATACAGGCTTCTCTTCCTCTAAGTCATTGGAGTCTCTTGCCTCTGGAGCAAAACTGTCTTTCATCTACAGAATAAAGTTTTTCCAGGCTCTTGGTTTGTCTCTTCCTTTGCTCTTCCCTCATCTCTGTAGTAGAAGTATTTGATTGCTACCTTGTTATCTTTAACATTTATTCTCATCTCTGAAACTGGCTTTGACCTGTGTTTCCAAAGACTGCTGGAGCTGAAGTAGGGAAGTGGAGGAGCTGTAGTAATCCCCAGATCTTGAAGACAGCCAGAAAACTGCTTGGGTAGCAAATTGCTTTTGCACAAGCCCAGCAGAGACCAGAAGGTGGCAGCACGGAGAAACATGAGGCCAAAAGGGGCTCTCAAGTTCAGCCCTAGGAAACATTTAGATGTCTTTTGGGAATTACAAATATTTTTTACAATTAGAATATTATATTGTCACGTGACAATAAAGCTATGACTACCAGACAAGGGAGTTATCCGTTACCAGTATCCATCTACCTACAAAGGATGAATGAAGGAAGGCCATCAGCACAGATCTCCGTAGTCTTACAATGAATCTGGGCTTCTGTAGATCAGTACACGTGTTTACCATGAGACAGACTCAGAAGTATTTTCACACTTGGGAATTTGAGTAAAACATTCAACAACCAGATTTAATCCCAGGAGAGCAGCCATACAAGAAAATCTCTAAAATACCTTAGCAACAGTTTTTGAGTTTTGCCTTATATGTCATTATTTACTGACTTCCTTTTATCATCTATCTGTGATGCTGTAATGTTTTGCTGTAACTGAGTAAATCTGACTGGCAATATTCTTTCCTTCCAATCAGGCAATTAAAGAAAGAAAAAGCCATGATACCAACTCACACATACACATGTACATGCTATATAGTCTACAAACCATCTGAGAACAGTTGTCACAGAGCTCACAGAATCACTATGGTTAGAAAAGATTTTTAAGATCATCAAGTCCAACCATTATCTAAATCTACCAGGGCCAGTACTACACCATATCCTTGAGCATGATATCTAGATGGCTTTTAAATACATCCAGGGATGGTGATTCAACCGCTCCTCTGGGCAGGCTGTTCCAGTCTCCAATAACCCTTTCAGTAAAGAAGTTTTTCCTAATGTCCAACCCTGGTCCAACTTGATGCCATTTTCTCTTGTATTATCAGTTGTGACCAGTGAGAAGAGACCAATACCCACCTCTCTGCAACCTCCTTTCAGGTAGTTGTAGAGAGTGAGAAGGTCTCCTCTCATCATCCTTTTCTTCAGACTAAACAACCCCACCTCCCTCAGTCACTTCTCGTAAGACTTGTTCTCAAGACCCCTCACCAGCTTCATTGCCCTTCTCTGGACACACTCAAGCAGCAGTCTCTGGTCAGGCCATCCACCCAGTGTTTGATCCAGCAGAGTGAGCACCCGTCCCAGCCACGAGCAACCAGTTTTTTCACGAGGATGCTGTGGAGAATAGTATCAAAGGCTTTGTGAAGTCCAGGCAAACAACCGCCTTTCCCTCATCCACCAAGCAGGTCACCTTGTCATAGAATGAGATGAAGTCCGTTAAGCAGGACCTGCCCTTTATGAACCCACGCTGACTGGGCCTGATCACCTGGTTGGCCTGTAAATGGCGTGTTATGGCACTCAAGATAATTTGTTCCATGAACTTCGCTGGCACTGTGGTCACACTGACAAGTCTGTAGCTCCTCGGATCCTCTTTCCTGCCCTTTTTGTAGATGGCTGTCACATTTGCTAATGTCCATTCCATTGGAATCTCCCTCGTTAGCCAGGACTGCTGATAAATCATGAGGAGTGGCTTGTCCTACCACTTGCGTTTTAATAGCCAACCAAGAAGAAACTGTAAGAACAGCTTTGCCTTTTAATCTAAACCGAGTGTGAACACAGGCTTAACAAAGTTATTTATAATACACTTTCATGTCCCAAGATAAATTACCTCTCTCAGGGGCTGTGGACTACTGATAACAGTAGAAGTCATGACCAGTGGATTCTATTTTCATGCCTAAAACTCATCAGCTGTATAATGCTGAACAAATCTCTCATCTCTGTACCTGATTCAGCAGTTGCTAAACAGGAATAACTGTGCATGACCCCATATGTACCCTGGTTTACAGGAACTCATAAAAATCCATTATCATTTGAAGTGTTTCAGTACAACAAGATTAAAGTGGCTGCAGAAGGAAGAGATACAGAATTAAAACTACAGACAGATAATTAATACAATTACCTGCGCTGCCTCCCAGCCCCACTGCCTGTACTTGGGATCGTGGGTGAATCTCCACATATACCAGTAGGTCTCAATCACCTCTGGTCTTAGGATGTAATACTTCTCATTCTGCCTCACTGCCACCGCCTCTACGCCACCGTCGAATTTGAATGCTTCTGGACCCAGCTTTAATGCTGCAGAGGAAAGGAGGAAAATAAAATAAACAAACAAAAGGAAAAGAAAGAAAAAATTGATTCCTTACCAATCTTTGCCAGGAGGGGTGGATGGAAGACTGTTATATCCCAAGCATGGGAGAAATACAGAAAACTATCTTGTTTTTAAGCAGTCTCATAAATATTTCCTATTGTTGAGGCCTGTAATTTTTCTTATGAATAATTTATCCAATTCCTGTGAGAAAACTACCTATCTTGACAGGAGCACAGTAATCCTCTTGAAAAGTAATGAAATGCTAAGAATATAAACACATTATCACATTCAATTATAGGACAAATTAAAGTGACCGACATCAGCTCTTTAAAAGAAAAAGAAAAAAAAAGGGTCCACAGAGATTTTGAAGTCCTTTGATCCCACCCAGCACAGCAGGAAAAGATCTTAGAACAAAACCAGGTACCACCATCTCAAATAACCAGCATCTTTATCCAAACTCTCTTGGTTTATGGAAGTGCTGTCCGTAACTGATGTGCTTCAGAAAGTGCTCCTCAAGTAAAGCTTTACAGCTAGGCAATGAAAACTTAGCTATACCTGAAAATAAATCTCTGAACTAAGAGATTCACTATTTCAGCCCTTAAAGGAAGCTGTGCCAGCATCTGAAATACTTGCAGAAAAACTGTGTGTGTGTATATATATATAATTGCATCTTCATATTATATATTTTATTATTCAGCCACACATTACTCCTAAAATTTGACATAAATAATACAATGTTACCTACAGCTGCACTCCACCCTTTGCTTTGTCAGAGTATTTTTAAGGTGCAGAACTATGAAGGTGCACTCAAGCTTTAAAAATTATCAAAGCAATTAATCATGTAATACCTGTGGGCTAAAGGCTCAAATATCCATGGTCTCACAAATCTGAAAGGGGAACTTAGAATACTACAATGAAAGATATGAGCACTTCCCAGTATGTGCCCCAGAAGAAAAGATCCAAAAAAAGGCTCCTTAATTTTTTTGCTTCAAGGGAGTGTGGGGTCTGTATGCAAACATAAAAAAGCTACTCTCTGCTTCAGCCACACATGTGATGAGGAAAACTCCATCTAGAGAAGTTTACGATACTTCTTTCAAAATGGGCTATTTTACTAGTTCCAATAAAAAAGCCCACAAAACTCATCAAATTTTACTGCCAAATCAATGAGATTAGACACAGAGTTGTGTTTAGCAAAAATTAAGAAGATAAGAATGGCCATACTGGACCAGATGGAAGTTCTGTCTGGTCCAGTATCAAGTCTCCAACAATGGCCAAAATCAGAAAAGGTTAGGGAAGAAGAAGAACAGGCCAAGTACATGTGATACCTTTTTCCAGTTTCTCTACCAGTCTCCACTTTTCTTGAGCTCAAGACTTCTCCCCCACTAGACATACTTCTTTATGAGGTCAGATTTAGATTTATTTCCCGTGTACTTACCTTGTGTTTCCCTAAACCTGTGTAAGCCTTAAGCACCCAGAACAACCTCTGCTAAGGGGTTCCACATCTCTATTACCTCTTTGGTGTAGAACCATTTTCTTCTGTTGTTCATTTCCATTTTCAGCTTGGTTCCTACTAGACTCATTCAATGGTCTCTAGGTCTTGTCTCCAAGAAGAGAGCGGACAACTGATTCCTATCCCCTCTCTCTAGTGCAGGGATGATTTTGCAGACCTGTTTCATCCTACCTAAAATGTTCCTTTTACACACTGTAGAATACTATCCAATTCAGTTGTTCCTTGCTTGGAAACTGTTCTATAGCTTCAGTTTTTCTTCTAGTCTTTCTCTGCAAGTCTTCCAACTCTACTATATCTTTTGGGAAATGAGAAGCCCAGCCTGAAACAGCACTAAAAGTGTCGACAAAATTAATAGTGACAAAATGACATTTTCTATTTTGCACTTTCTCATTTTGTTTTTCCTGACTGCTACTGAGCTGCCTTTTTCATAATTTCAAGAGCAGTTTCCCCAAGTTGTAATGGTCACTTAAAAGTCCATCATTTTTTATGGGAGGTTAGGAATAATTTTTTTATAGGTGCCTCACTTTACTAAATTAAATTCAGTGTAGTTAAATGTAATTTATTATGCAATTACTCAGCTTCATAAGGTCCTTGTGCAATTTCTAAGCTTTCTTTCATCCTTACTATCCTAATCAGCTTTTTTTTTTGGTTACTATCAGCACACATACCTTACTGTTCCTTCCATTTTCCTGATAATTTATATATGTGTATATATTTATTTATATACATATATACACACATAATAAAACATAAACATACTATACTTTACACACATCAATACACATATGTGCATAAATAGCTATCAAATGTATCAGGGTACCAGTGGTTAACCACCATTCATCCATCATGAGAGCTGAAAATTTGTTTCTAACCTGTTTGTTATACTGCAACCATTTTATTTTTTTTCCTCCCTGCAGGTACTTGCTGCTTATGCTGGAACTGCTTAATTAATTATCCTTAAAGGGACTTCGTAGAGAACTTTGGAAAAAGCCTTTTGGAAATCAGGTAAACCATGTCAGCTGTATTAGTTTAATCCACCAAAGAAGCTGGATTTCAGGCAGTTCTGGTGATGCATCACCCACAGAAGCTGTGACAGCTTCTCCTGCTTTGTAGCATGCTGCTGCATTAATTAAATCAGGAATTACTTACTCATATCTACTTCTAATGTTATTGGGCACTCCAAGAAATTCTACCATCCAAGAATGGGTGACTCTTGCATGTTGTGACAATGGCACTGAATTTTTGTTTTAAAACAAGGACGTAAAATTAATCACAGCACTTCTACTAAGAGCTGACAAAGTAAAGAAGCTACTATGAACACGGGACCTTGCAGGGGAGCATTCTTCTAAGCAAAGATCCATCTATGGCCATTTGACAGTGCTGTGGTGGTCACACTTTAATCCAGGTATTTAGTGTTAATGGGCCTCACAGGCTAAAGGCTATGCATGGAGAGCAGATGAGAGAATTTTGTATCACAGGGCAAAACTACAAAGCTAAACCAGTAACATTTAAAAAAAGATTTTAACTGATTTAAAGTTGACTTCAATGACAGCTGTATTTAGCACTGCTGAAAATAAGGGCAAATCCTCAGACTTCCTAGATAAATATTTATATATCTGATTTTATAAATAATTTTGTAACCTTGTTTAATTTTTCATGTGTTCTTTGAAGACTACAGTCAATCTAGCAATAAATTTCCTGAAAGTAAGAAAATATTGATAACTCTAATAATACTTTCTAGGCTCTAACTCATAAAATTTAAGGGAGAAAGCCTCCGAGATATTTTTGTTTGAGACTCTCTGAAACATTTCATCAATGTACACTGTTATTTTACGCTTCTCAAAAAACCCAAGTCATTATTCTTGTTTCTTCATCTTTGCCTGTTTAGCTGCTTACCAAGAGTCTTGGGACAGAGGCAGCATCTACTCATACCCTTACCTGGCTTATTCTACACTGGAATCGTCACACCCATAAAACCAGCTAAAGCTGATGCTGGACCTTGAAACAGCATTCCCCCCCCCCCCCCATAAACCTAACATCTGAATCAGGATAACTGTCTGCCCTCTGAAACAGATTTGATTTATTTTTATTTTCTGCCACCAGCCAGTTTTGTCATTAAAGTGTACAATTATGTCTCAAATCCTGTTGTTAAAGGCTAATGAAGAAGTTGATATTTTACACCTAATAATTCTTTATTTTCTTTGAAAAATCAGTCCAGACAAGAAAAAAACTCAACCAAACCAATAAACAGAAAAATCCACATTCCTGAGATTGTGTGATTGAACAAAAGAAAACTAGGGCATTGCAAATTTATAACTGTCTGTACAACTCTCAATCCTTTGCTTGCATGTGTGTGTTCTTATACAGCCATTAAATACGTGACTAAAACTTTTATCACCCCTATCTTTTGACTTATTTAGGGTACAGAATAAACATCTGAAGAAAAAAAAAATTAGGACTGCACAAACATCAATTTAGCATTGCTTATTTTTAAGTGTCAAATTAAACATTTAAATAAAATTAAATTTATCAGAATGCAACAATAGTAACTATGTCCTACCTTTTCCTTAAGCATCCTCATATATTTTTCCTTCTCCTTTTTTTCTTTTAATGCTGTTGCTACCCAGGTCAAAGTTTCATTTATGTGATTGAATTCTTTAAAATGACAGGCAATTATACACTGATACTATGGAATCCTGTGAATAACTAATCCTGTAAATAAATTCTCATCTTAAAGCTGCTGGAGTTCTAGTTACCATTACTTCTACTATTTCAGAAGTTCGCTGCTCTGATGGCTCCAAAAAGCCATTTCCAATTTCCAACCTACATCTATTCACGGTGAGCTTATAAATCTTACTCTTGGTGCAAATGTGTTGTTTATATCTTCAAATAACTCTATTTCTTTTCAGTGTTTACCATTTGAGATGACAACAAATGTATTTCCTCCTTTGGCATTCTTCTAGTCTGAGAAGGCTGAACTCTCTTACTTTCCAACTGCAAGATAAAAGCTCTGTTGCTCTAATCATTCTGTTGGTCCTTCTCTGCATTTGTTCTGCTTGAAATTCAGGTTTGTACAGCATATTTGGGATGACAAATTGTATGTGTCTTCTAAGGCAGGGTTAATATTTTCTAATGTCTATTGAAAAATCTTTACCTGATACAGATTAGGACTGGACTGGCATTTTTCAACTCTCAATTTAGAGAAAGAGCTCTTGCCTTTTTTCTAGTGAATTTTTTTCTGATAGTCTAGTCCTCGAGATTTTCTTGTCTACTGTTTTGAGAATCTTCTGATTTAATTATGTTATACGACTTTATGACCGCTGTAAGTGTAATCAGCACACTTCAACTTATGCATGAAACTCACTATTAAAGATGTAAATTAAGCCTGGTCCAAAAGACTGAACTTGAGAAACTTCCAGCCTGACAATGAAGCCTGATGCTGCCTCCTCAACATTCAGGTCTTTGGCCATCTCACAGTTCACAGACTAATCTTCATCCTCTCCAGTTTAATTGTACTTACCCCAAATGTACTACTACTAAACCCAGTGAAAGTTGTAGTTAAGAATTTTTCACTCTACGTAACTGTAAGAACAGTACCTGCCCACTGCAGGAGGGTTGGGCTTGATGAGCCATTTGAGAGGTCCCTTCTGGCCCAAACCATTCTATGATTCTATATAGGAAATGAAAAATGCCCTAAAATATCTGGGAGGACAAGAGTTCCCACACAGTCCTTCCTCCCTGACCCCACACAACCTGTCTTAGCTGACTGAGCCAAACCCAGGGATAAGCATACAGGAAGGAGCCATATAAAGTCTGGTTTTACATTTACTCACCACGATGCAAATCAGCAGTAAATACATGGATGTTAAAAAAATCACAGTTAGAAAAACAGTGCCTGTTAGAGAAGGCCGTAACAAATCTTAAAATAATTATGACAATTTCTGCATTTCAACTTCAGAAATAACTAGATTAGCAGTATATCTTACTTGTCCTGTCATATGACTCATGACACGTATGTGCAATTTCAGCTCCAAGCTGCAAATAATGTCCAGCTTTATCATCTCTGGAACCATCTGCTCCAAGGGCAAACATTCCCCCTGCAAAACAGGTCAAGTGGCCCATCTTTCTCTCAAGGTGCCCATTCTTCCACTCCCCGATGAAGGTCAGTCCTCCATTGGACTTTCTGATGAGATGTTTTTCTATGGCCTACAAGAAGATTAAGAGAACTTTCACATACTGTTTCAAATGTAAATTTTACATACTAACTCTCCTTCAAAGAATAAGGTACTGTTTCCAAAACAAAAAGATTTTTCTTCTTTCAAATTCACTACAGGAACAAACAGCTATAAGAATACAATTTCAATGCACACAAAAAAATTATCATAATTGCTAAATGATGCAAATGAGATCAGACATAGGAAAATCATGACATAGGTAACATTGCACTTTTAGCTGAGAATTCAGCATGTATTTTATAGCTCGAACAATGTTTGTCCACCTGTTAACTCTGAGAAGTACCTATTTGTTCTGTTGTACAGTCTGTGTGTACTCAGAAAACACATCCACACTGGAAACTTTTAGTCAGCAACATATGTAAAGGCAGCACCCAGACTCTCAAGTCTTTAATGCACGTGCATCGTGCACATGGTCAAAGGATGGGTGAGGGTTAGAGCAGCTGTTCACAAAACCCACTACTATTTTAGAGGTGAGGTAACTTCTGCTTTTTCTTTGCACATTTGTAGCAATTTATGTTGTTGTTTTTGACTTATAAATGGTATTCTTCTTGTAGCAAGAAGGAGAATAGCTGGTATAACTTTTAGTTTGCAAACTACATAGAACAGCACATCTACTTAAGCCTCTTTCAGACAGGCTCACAGTCCCCACCAATCTACTGCATTACTTACTATCTTTAGCAGTAGACAGTTTTTCTTGTAACTAGAATTCTGTTACAGTTTGAGTCCTATAATAATAAAGACAATTATCATCTTTACCCTGGAGAAATTACTCCTATCTTCTTTCTAGAAATCTTTGTACTTCCACACATAACCATCTGCTGGGTTCACAACTTCCTTCAAAGTGCGTGACCCATGACTGGTCAGTGTATTCCAAAGCTGATGAGCATTGAAGGATTAAAGTACCATTAAAAAGGCATTTACTAGTCTCCTCGCCATCCACAAGATCTATTACAGAAGTGAATTGCTACCCCTCTCCATTACTTTTCTGGTACCTACAACAAATTACACCCCAAACGTCCACAACTGTATTTTGCATTAAAATTGGATAGACTGAGAATGCACGGGCAGAGGATCCCACATAGAATTATCGTGGGTGTGGAGGTCAGTCTGCTGAACACAGTTGTCTCCTTGCTATCAACACAAGTGCAAGCTATGCAGTTTGCTACAATACAGATTCAAGCAAGAAATACATAAATGAATCAGCTTGAAACTGGTGATTCAGGTTCAAAAGTGGATAGTGAAATATCTTGCATATCTTTGTTTTCAACAAAATGGACAAAGGTAAAGCTTCAAGCTGTTCTATGACTCTAGTAGGTATTTCATTTTTTATTTATTTTTTTTAACAGGACTGTTAAAGCAGCTGTATCAGATCCAGCAATATTTGATAACATGGAAGTCCTCTATCCAGGTACTGAAATAACATCTGACAGCCTTCCAAAGTTTTCGTCAACAAAAATCTTTTCTAAACCCAAGACTATTGAAATGACAATCAAAAAAGGCAGAATTTGTAGGATTAGAAGCCTCATCTGGAGAAGATGACATATAAACAGCAATCTGAGACAGCTGTGTTTCTGAATATGTGTTTCTGTATGGTTTTCTGAGGATGTTCTTGAGATGCTGCATTGCTTGCAGCAGCTTTTCTGAATGGTTATAGCAATGAGAATCTACAACTCAGCCATGCAGCCAGTGAAGATCTGGCAGTCCCCATACAGCCAAGGTGAATGTCTTAACTGAAAGCCGTGGATTACAGAAAGACACAGTGTGCTGCTCAAGTTCATTCTGGTGGTTAAAGAGGTTAGAATAAAGACCAGGGAATATTAGAAATATGATTTTCTCTGCTTTGCTTCTCTGGTGGAAAAAAAATCCCAAAGCAGATGAAAATACTGTGACCTTGCTCCAGAAAGCAGGTGGTGTCTGGAGGGCAGAAGGATGTGTGTCTGGAGGTTGGCTTCACACGATCCTGCTCTGGCAGGAGGGTTGGACTCTGATCTCCAGAGGTCCCTTCCAACCCCTACCATTCTATGATCTTGCACTGTGGATGGAGCCATCATTTGGATGATGAAATTTCTTCATTGTTGCCTTCTGAAGGTAATAGAAGTACTGCTTTGTATTCCTGTTGGTTTAATTTCTTCACCAATACCACTGACAGATCTGAAGTTTGTGCTTATGGCAGGATCCAGCGAGAAGAAGGCAGAAATAACTCACAGAGCAGTCTCTGACAGCTGCCAGAGTAGTCGTCTGACAATCATGCAAACTGGCATCAAGAAGTGGCATGATAACACAGCCTCTGCTGCTAGGGAGCCTGGTGAGGTTAACTGTACAAGGCTCATTTGTTCTGAACGTACTGGTATAAAAAACATTGGATGTGCTGAAAATTTTGCCACTGAAGAGGATACTAAGATCTGTAGCATTAGCTCTGTTGATTGAATTATCCTAGACTGTGACAAAACTGACATTATGATGCTTATAGGATTTTTTTGACCATATAGTAGATAAAATGTGAGGAATCCTTTTTAAATGAAAGTCACTTTTACTGTGGAAAGCAAGAAGGCTTTAAAGGGGATTATTTATTTCCTGAAGGAAAACAGTTATTTTCCCAAATGTTGCATGAAATTCCCTTTTGAATCCTACCTTTTTTGTAATTTCAAAACCGTTGAGAAGTAAATAGTTGCAGGAGAATTTCCAGGGGGACAGAATTGCTGCGGTTGGCACCAAAAGAGCCAGCAAAGGCTGAATTTACACACTTCTCCATAAGCTTCTCCTTCACTCTAAACTTGCTTGACTTGTTTGACTGAAGAACATCATCTAGGTGCATTGTGCCCCTCTTCTGAACAGAGAACACATCTTCTGAACTTGAACATCACTGTCTTGTATAAGGGGCAGTTTTTGAAAACTAAAAGTTCTGTCTGCTACTTAGCAGTAAAGTTACATCTTAAGAGTCACAAAATAAGCATCCCCAACAAGAAAATAAATGCAAACCTCTCAAAATACTTTATTGTTCAACAACCCACTGCTTGTTAGGTGTGTAAAAAGGATGACTGGTATTTACTGTAATTAACAAGGAACATTGCTGGGCATTGCAGGGAGCACTGCTGAGTGGACAAGAAAAGATCGAACAGGTTGGGACAGATGTGACATTTATATCCAGGGTTGGATGCCTATGGCCACAGAGCACCACCATGGGCACTGTAAAGCAATGACATCCAGCTGGACCATAGAATCATAGAACGGTAGGTGTTGGAAGGGACCTCTAAAAATCATCGAGTCTGACCGCCCTGCCAAAGCAGAATCCCACCCAGGATTGCATCCAGGAAGGTTTTGAAAGTGCCTAGAGAAGGAGACTCCACAGCCTCTCTGGGCAGCCTGGTCGAGGGCTCCATCACCCTCACAGGAAAGAATTTTTTCCTCCTGTTGAGGTGGAACTTCCTGGCTTCCAGTTTGTGACCATTGCCCCTCATCCTATCCCAGGGCACCACTGACAAGAGCCTGGCCCCTTCCACGCTGCAGAGATTGTAAACATTGATAAGATCTCCTCTCAGTCTTCTCTTCTCCAGGCTAAACAGCCCCAGGGCTCTCAGCCTTTCCTCAGCAGAGAGATGTTCCAGTCCCTTAATCACACCATGAGGCGTATACATGCATTAGAGTGAACATGTATACTTCAGCTCCCCCAATAAAAGACTTCACATCAAGTATGAGATTAACTGATGGAATAAGGTTCCTTAGTTTGTGACATATTGGAAACATTAGACCAAGATGTGAAAACAGAATGTTCACTATCATGCCTTCTGTGATTTTTTTTTTTATTTTCTTTTTTTATTTTTTTATTTCCTAAGAAAATAACATTTTCTGAGTGGTCTTGCAGAAACAAGAAAGAGCAAAGATCAAATTTGTGAGCCTAACAAATTAGACTACTCAAGACAACAGATGCAAATGAAGCTTCCCTATCATCTGGTTGATGTGAGAAGGAGAAAAGACACTTTTAAATCAGACTAGCTGGGAGGTCCACACAACAATGTTGAAAGCAAAGTTAAGAGGCCCATCCTTGATATTTATCACCACAAAAAATTCTCAACAAGTTTCACAGCTTCAGCTTTTATCACAGGTGTGAAACTACAGAGCTAGGACATTGAGATGAAGTGTCCTTTAGAGTGGAAGACTGCACTAATGTTACACAGTTCAGAGAAGACACAGAACTGTTTTGCACTCTTGTTCTGAAGTATGTGGTGACCTAGGTAAGGCTTCATATGCCATGGATTAGAAATCATGACATCTGAAGAACAGATGTTGTCATCTTTCTGCCCCGTAAAACCTCCAAGGAATGGGATATCACTGCCTACTGCAATACTTGAGAGTGAGGGTAGGGTTATCCATCTTCCACTCTCACAGTGAAGTGTGGCTGGACAGAGACCTTCTTACAGACTGGTGGGTGCTGAAAACATTCCCAACTTCATGCTATGAGTGGGAAGAACATATTTTACACCTTTCTCCTCTGTCTGCATAAAGGATGCAAAGAGTTTTTGCTCCAAGTCTTGAAAAACCCAGGGTAAGAAGTGTCAGCTATGGAGGAAGACCTACGTACAGGCAACAACAAAAGAATGGTAAGAGAAAAGGCTCTTAAAAGATTTTCAGATTTTAAATAAATGTTCACAAATTGCAAATATTCAAATTGCAATTATGTAAAATAAATCCTACTCACTGACTCTTTGCCCACGACTTTCAATGTCAAGTAGAACCTGGGATAAACGCAAACCCTGAACCAGAAGGATGTTCCACAATGCATAAATCAGTAAGGTTCATGCAGACTCAGATGTACACAGGTGGGTTTAGCTGAGAGAAAGCCAAAGAGGAAACAATCTGATGCTTGTGCTGCAGGTCATAGCACATATGGAGTGGGATCAGCTCAGCTCTTTCTCCCTCCTATCCACAGTGTGCTTTCATCTGGTCCCAAATTTGCTTTGCTCTGTCTCCATTCAGAGATTTGCCTATAAAAAACGTTTGCAAGACTGAGCTTACAGGGAAGAGATGAAAGGGAAAGTTTATTTCCTCTAATTTTAATGTGCTCACAATTAAGGAATCAGATTAAAATATTTCAATGCAACAATGGCTGTTAAACATCAGCTGCTAAACATTTTTAAACATGCAGGACCTGGTAAACTCTCTTTTAGACTATTAAAAGTACTCAATTGATGTTTTGAACTACTAATGTTAACTTGAACAAACCCTGGCAAGCTAAGGAAGTTCAAAAGGACTGGGAAATAGCTGATGCTTTAACAGTATTTTAAAAGGTTAATACAATAATCATATAAAATGAATGATGTGGTTTCAAAAATAAGTTAGATTGACAAATGCACGCTGATACTAGGACTGTTAGGAATTTCAGGAATTTCCTTGTCATTGTACAAAATATTAGTCCTAAACAAATTAAAAGCAGCACATATGAAGTGGATTGAAAGTTGGCTTGCTAGAATATTTCAAACTAAACCAAAGAAATTGTGAAAAAAACCTCATCCCATAAAGATTCTGCAAAGATACTTTTAATCCATGCTAGGCAGCATTTCTACCAATGATTGGCAAGAAATAAATGCTAAAAAAATGTGCAGATGACACAGAAATTGATGGAGCTATAGATAGTGATAAAGGAAAAGTCAGTCCTGTAAAATAATTCAGAAGGGATGACAAAATGGGTTTTGCCTGAACAATTGTGTTTTAATAGAGATAAGTGTAAGGTCACACATCAAGGAATCAGGAATGTAAATCACAGTAGTAGAAAAGCAGTAAATCAAAAAGACTATAACCAACTTCAGAGTAAAACCAACGGGATAGTAGATGACAGTGTGAGGGAAAGGTTAAGAGTGCAGAACACAGCTCTTGGCTGGATGGAGAGGAGAATATTGAGAAGAAATCAGGCAATGACGCATTAGAAGAACCATTACATTCTTGTCTCCATACTGAAGACACCGGAAAGTACTCTGAATAAAGCTTAAGAAATAATTCAAACACTGTTTTATATCATGAGACTAAAGGAAATAATTCATTTCTCCTTCAGGAGAAACTACCTTTGTTAGTAACCAGCTATATGATGCAGATAACCCTTTAAAATAATGTAGGGAAGGAAAAAGTTCAAGGAGCTGAAAGCCAAATGTAATCAAGTTCAGGTCAGGAATAAGACACGTTACAGCTCCAAAGCAATTCTGAACTAGAACTTTTACTATCTATGTTTTAAAATGTGCATTTTGAGAACTCCCAAAGCAGGTGTTTTGCTTTAGGTGACTGGCTGAACTAAAACCAAGCTTTTAAAACTTGTCTTGAAAGAAACACGACATGCAGAGAGCAGAGAACAAGTCACCAGGCACATTACCTGCACTTGGACATGATTATGTGGTCCCTGCTGCTGTTGCTACCACAGCTACAAGAAAGTAAGAGCTGGGCAGCAGAAAGCTCAGAGCCACCACGAAAAGGTCCCCACCCCAAATCTGACTGAATCACCCCGCAGTACTGACCTGCTTGGGCAAGTACTACTTGATCTGTGAGAGGGAGCAAGAGCCCATCACAAAAGAGCCATAAAGCAAGGAATACGTATGAAGCACATTTTACAAGATGGATATGGAATATAACATCTGGAATGTTTTAGAAAATAATTTAAAGAATAAAATAATTCAGGACTTCAAGTCCTAGAATGATTCTGAATACTGGAGGAAAGTGACTTGGTCTTTCTTCACCCATCTTAGGGTTGTTACATCCCCTTGTAATAAACTATAGCTTGGGCTTTTACATTATACCATTTTGGACAAGCTGATTATTTTTAGCACAATAATCTGCATCAGATGTATTCCACAATAATACTTTTTAAACCACTCAGAGTGACATCTGGTATTATTCATCACTTGACTTCTTAAAACTTACGTAATCAAAACAAGCCCTATGGTGGTTTTGTTTATTGTTCATTTATTTTTTTTATAAGTACTAAAAATGGCTTTTCAGTTCCATTATATTGGAAAACTCAATAAATTATAATCACCTCAATTGCATCGTCGTACATTTTCCTTGCCTCTGTGTCCATCTTGTCTGACATAAGCCAGGCTTTCAATAAATATTCATAAAAACTGTCTCCCAGCCCGCCCACGGATGTGTGATCTGTAGGAGGGAAAGAGGAAAAAAATAAAGGTTGAAGTTGTTATATAATAGCACCTTAAATTTATTCAAAATATAAACTTACATTTTTAAGGTTGACTGTTGTAGAATCATCAATATTTTAAGCCTGGTTAGCAGGACAAAGCTGCACTGTATCCCATCTCCTCAACTTACTTCACAGGTGTGGAACCTGCCGCATGTGTTCCTTGCTTGTCATTCTGCACGGGCTATCCCTCATATCAGAAATGTAATTTAACTTCTGTTTTTACTTAATTCCACAGAATCTAATTGTTTTGCTGCTAGATTTTTTTTGTGTGTGCGTGTTTCTGTTTGTTTGGTTTTTTGTTTCTTTTTTTTTTAAATGTATGTACAAAACTATATATTAAAAAAATCTCTGTATGCAGGATGTAACCAGGACATGTTGCTGGCTATGAAATGCCATGAAATACACAGAATACAAACTTTACAGAGGACTTCTATTTCCAACAAGGTAGTTACTTCACAGACTAATCAATTTTTGAAGCAAATGTTGTTACTTAAATGTTGTCAGTCAAAAAGAAGGTAAATTGCCTTTGCAGTGTACGGCACCAGCCCCTCTCTGTTCCACTGTGCCCGGTGTACAGACTGCTTGACTATTAGAATCCACCACTGCATAAACTGGACCTCCTAACACACAAACCTCTTTTTTTGTCACTCTCTGTGTTTGTTGTTTCTTCTAATTTTTTTTTTTTTTCCCCCAGAGGTTGCCTTTCACAAGTAGAGTCATCACTATTCTGTGCTGACAGACCAGATGAGAACTACCTACCTTTCTCTCGGGGTGAATTACCATACATCCCCACAAAAAGCCTGCTGATGGTCTGACTCAGTCTTGGAGCTCTTGTTTCAGCCATGGTAAGAACTCCCCCAATATACCCTTCATTCAAAAAGCAGTACACGCTGAGATATAGTAAGTGACTCTCACCAGAAAAGCAAGTAACTTTTTCTTTCCCAACATTAGAGCTCCCAAAACACTGGCCCCAGAAGAGTCTTAGTCTGCTGCAGCTAGGTGAAGGAAATGTTTAAGACCAACTTTGTCACAATGCCAGAAATTCACTTCCCTAAGCATGGCTGTTACAGTCATGCAAGTTCCCTTTTTACTGGAAGAAAAAAAAAAGATAGGATACTTCCTTTTCCAAAGTACTCAAAAAAGTGGTATTATTCACAGTCTTTCTGGGATAAAGGTGTAAAAGAGAGGTTGGAACTCTCCTTCTGTTCCTTTTTCCTCCAAGCACCATTCTGCCCCAGCATGTCTGCTTGTCCCTGAAGATGTGAGTAGGAGGTTAGAGCTGCTAGATACCCTAACTCTTCTAGCTGCCTCTTGACTCCTCTGCTATTTATCGTTCTAAAATAAGGAGCAAGCTGAAAGCTGTAGCTTTCCCAATTGGTTTCAGGTTGAGAATTTGGGGCAAATTACTTCTCGTATCTCGGTATCTCCTAGACAGCCTTTGCACAGCCAGCTACATTTAACTACAATCTATGGAGTTTTCATAAGCTTTCCAGCTCTGAGATGTAAGAGGGAATTCAGGCCTCGAGTCAGTTTCTTCCACAAAGGCAAGGGCTAAAAATTACTCCTTCAATCCACAGTTACATTCTCAAGTAGACAAAAAACCTAAGATTCTGTGATTTTCAGACAAAACATTTTCAGAAAACAAACCAACCATCCCAAGACTTCAAAGTTATGATTCCTGTTGTTGCTATTCAGGGACTGGCTTCGCAAGAAAGACAGTTTAAAGCTACTTCTGTTAAGCTGCTGCCTCATCTCCAGCTGAGCTCTGTCACTTGAATCAGCACTTCTCCTCTGCTGGATTTCTTTCACAGATGAACTCAGTCCCCAGCCAGGACAGTGCTGCTGAACCCTCATCAAGGTTCATCATGTAGCAGCTCCAGCTGAGTTCGGGGAAGGAAAGGAGTAGGAAGATGAGTGGAAAAGGTTTATTTCCTAAACAGAGAAATCCACATTCCAGGTGAGTTTCCAAAGTAAACTGTCAGAAACAGACCCTGTTTCATATCATCATTTTCAGGCAGCCATTTGAGAACTACTTCTCTCTTGTCAGCAGCTCCTCTCCTCCTCCACATTGCTTCTCGTTTTAGATAAAAGTACAGGGAATGCAGGAATCAGTAGCATCAGGGCACACAGGACTCAGCCATCCCCTAGACAGCCTTTTTTGCACCTTCTTCATGTGTTTGGGGAACAGAGCTGTGGAAGCCTCTCAGATACAGATCCTCCTCCTACTCAGCAAGTGAGAAGTAAACAAAGGTTAAGGTCTTCTGAGGGCCTTGCAGCTCCCAGCAGCAGTGTTGTCTTTATTCCCATTTCATACATCTCACTCCAGCTCTCACCTAGTTTTCAAGGCTCCTCTCTCATTCAGTAGTGGGCTCCTCCACTCTCCAGTCACAGTTGGACCAGAGGGTAAACCTGTCAGAAAGGACAAACTGATTCTGTTCCTTCTCTTCAGCAGCAGGAAAGGGACTGATGAAATATTTTTGTTGGTCATACATGATAAGATATCACAGACAGATATCTTTCACACAGAATGGAAGCAGTATTTCGAGCTGAGTACATTGAGATGGAGCTGTCTTTATTTCCTTGACCCATGGGCAAAAATCATCTGAAAGAGGGT
The DNA here is from genome assembly GCA_024611175.1 of Megaceryle torquata. Taxonomy (NCBI): domain Eukaryota; kingdom Metazoa; phylum Chordata; class Aves; order Coraciiformes; family Cerylidae; genus Megaceryle; species Megaceryle torquata. The sequence goes on from JANIJG010007224.1 coordinate 54,373, forward strand.
GGAAGTGAAAAGGAGGCCACCACAGCAGCTCAACTGAGTTTTAAGTGTGGCAAGCTGCCCAAATTCTACAGCTCCACTAACTGTATCCTGGCAAAATCTTCTTCAGATCTCCTGCTAATGTCAGAAGGTGTTGCTAAAGCAGAGTTTGCTGTGTTTTGTGTAAGGACTATAATGACAAATAACTGAAAATTAAAACACTTATTAAAACACAACAGATTGCAGGACTTGGACTACTTGCTCTTGCCTAGAGTGGCAATGATAAAGAAATAACGTGTCAAAATTCCTTAAAAAATACATAGCTGGTGAAAACTGTAGATTTGGCTCATCACATACCATGGTCTCCTATTAGCAAAGCTTCCTATCCACACATCATCGGAGGATCCACAGTGGTTATCACTCTCTCCTGCTACTTGAGCTACAGCTCAGATGGATCCAGAGATCTAACTCGGCTCAACTCAAAATGTTCTGCTCATAAAGATGTTTTGCATGTAAAATATTTTGAAGTTTTTTAATCAGCCCTAACCTTAAAAGGAACAACTTGTGATTTGAATAACGGAGTTTACAACAGCGTCTTGGCACTTTATGTTTAAAATGTTCAGAAGGTTTTTTTTTTAATTTACAAATGTATTTAATTTTTCACAGATTTGATGTACAGGAATTATTTAATTAGCTCATTGTCATTTAAAGTTCTTTACTGTGAAGAAGTATTTCACAGTGAAATCCTGAAGTAAAATTCTTTCCAGATTACGATAAATATAGCAAAGAGAACAGAAGTATGAGGGCATATCAAATATGGCAGAAGAAACATATTCTCTTCAATGACATGGATATATTTTTAGAACTTTCATTCCTTCCAATCAAGACAAATTCAGATCTCTTTTTAATTCTCCATTTTGTTAAATGTAGGCCCAAGATGACCGGCCAAACATTAATGGATTCCTGTCAAGGATTCCTTGGGAAGTCTTATTTTAAGCTCAAAGTAGCTGCAGTTGCAAAGAATACCTTCAACCAAAGCTTCCTCCTTGCCAGAAAGAGCCAAATAAAATCTTAATAGAAAAACAATGGTATTTAGAGTTCATAGCAACATTTTTGCTCAGCTACTTCCAAAGATTTACATCCTGTTAAATAAATTTTAAATAAATTACTTAATAAACAACATGCAGTTGAAAATAAACAACTCAATCCACTTCATAGCACTATTTTAATGAGTTTTTAATTACTGATAAAAGAAACTGTATTTACTCAAATATTGCGTCTCAACTAATATCCAAAGCTCACATCCACCTCTTTCCCACAGACTGAGTGGAGACCTTGTCTAAATTCTCACACTATCATTATCTAGTATTTCCAAAGCTGGTTTCATTCCAAATGATCTTATTCATATCAGCAGTGTGATGACAGCTAGGACAATTAGTTCACAGCAAACCACAGAAATGCCTAGCAGGTCAGCAAGGAGCATACACCCTCTCCAACTGAATGACAACGAATCTCAGCTTGAGGTAGGAGGGAGAATCTGTGGTGCTCTGGTGGATTTGTTCTCTAAGTGAAATGGTTTCTTTACAAATCTAGGCAGACAAACTTAACTTTTCCACAGCCAGCTCTTCAGGGCATAGGCAGCAGGGTTCCTCCTCCTCCTCAATTAGAACTGAGCCACTGTGATAGATCTGTTCTTTCTCTCCAGGACTAATTTTTGGGGATGGTAGTACATAACTGGGATACTAGGCATACACATAGCTCCTTCTGCTTTCTTGTACCTAGATCTACCTAAAGACTGTAACTAACTTCCTCCACAGCAAGCCAGTTTCTAAACGAGTGGGAGTGATTCCCAAGAATACAGTTGTGGCAGCAGAGCACAGGTTAAAAACACGTGCCCCTTCCTTTTGTTTACAGGGAAAGTTTGGTTCAGTTAGCAATAAAATAGTTTCCACAACAACTGAAAGCCCCCTAAAGATAACATTAATAACAAGAACTAGCTCTAATGAAGGTCTACCTGCTCTCTAGAGCAAACTTAAGATGGGTAAATTATTTTTAAGCAGATGGCTTTAAGTAGTTAACAGCAGCTTAATGAGGCAAATTAAAAACAGTTCAAGATTTGCTAAACCCTCTCTGCTTTTGTGCCTTCATTGTTCAATTGTCATTTCTTGGCAATGAGCAGGAATAAAGGAAGAAGCCAGGCATTGTTTTAAAAGCAGCACATGGTGCCAGAACTGATGCTGCAGTCACAACACCTGAGGGTGAGGCTTCGTGTCATCCACGAGCAGATGGGTTGCAAGCCACTGTCCCCTCCTGACCCCAGGGCACATCCACCCATCCTTCCACTGTGTCCATAAAGCTGACGCATCATTTACTGCACACGAAATGAAAAAGACAAAATTAAATGCTAAGCTGAAGTACGTTTAGTGTGCACAGGCTGCTGAAAAGCATTATAGTGAGGTAACATTTTAGCAGCACATAAGCACAAGCAGGCAGAGATGAGGATCAACTATACCAACAGTATTTTTAACTCACGCGTTTGCAGCTACGACACTGATTTAATATTTTTTAAGTACAGACAGCTGGAGAAGAGCCAAGCAAAGAATGAGAAAATTGGCAATATTTAAAAGAAACTCAAGTCTTAGAACTGGAATTGTTAGTTATGACTCTAAAGTAAAGGAAAACTAGCTTAAACCTGCCTACAGAGCTATACCAAATAGAGTGGAAACACCAAGATGAACAAACTACTGATTCATTTCAATCAAAAGCATAGTAGTAGACAACTACTATGCAACAAAAGAACAAAGTAGTAAAAAAGGAGGCTGATTTTCCCTAAGAATCACAAACACTATGTATTTGACAAAGTTTTATTTTAATATGTCACAGAAGGAGTTCAAGAGAAGGAAAGATAAGTGACCGGGAGGGCATCGTTAAGTGGTTACGCTAATATTAGCTTTCATTAAGAAATCCACACACCCCATTGCCCTTAGTTGTTCTGTGTACCAGCTGGCCTTATAGTGCAGGAGGCCTCTTTCTCTGTGTAGGAAACTTTTGAAGAATTGATTTTCTGTTTGTCTTCAGAGTGGCTCTGATTAAATTTCAGTTCAATCTTTACTTCATGTAGTTGGGCTTAGTGCCCCTTTGCTGCTCTAAATAGGTGCAAGCTCCCTTTCTAATCCTTTAATCCAGAAAGCTGAGGCCCTGGAAACTGCAGCTGCTGCAATTCACAGTGGAAATTCAACCTAAGGATGCCATAAGCCATAGTGGATGGCTTAAAAGTGCAAACACTTGTAAATTAACTGCAGCAGAGGCAGCCGTGATAAAAGGAGGTGGAGGTGCAATTTTTAGTCAGCTATGAATCATTTATAACTAAAGAACACGTTACCAGCATAAGAATTTTTCTGAAAACTTGCAGGCTGTCACATAAGAGAACTACATTCAAAGAACAGTTAAGGTTGCAAAGACAAGCATTTGTAAGTTAGGAGATAGCTGAACAGACATTGCTTCCTGTTCTCCCGTCTGGTGCCACAACAGATTCAAGCAATCAGAAAAATCTAGCTCAGCTCCTCCCAGCCTGGGGATGTGTGAACACGGTTGCTCAGTACACATGACTCTAGAGAACATAGCAGCTGAACTCTAAATACTCCATATGGAGAAAGCAGATATGAGTATTTTTCAAAGGCTTCGAAAAATATGGATGGTTTTCTCCTCAAGCAGTCCTGAAACAATTAGTGCCCACAGTATTTCATATCCAAAAGATGATGGTTCTTCAGTTTCTTAACTCTACGCTTAGAAAAAAACCCAAACTTTAATCTGGGTGGAATCACATTACATCTCTAGCTTCATTTAGAAATGGCTGAAGCATTTTTGTCAAAGCTGTTTAAAAAAACCCCAACAAAAACAGCTTGAGGCAGACAGAATATTCCAGTTGGAAGAGGTGAAGTTTCACAGCTAGAAGAAACTGAAACCACAATCACTTAATGGAAAGGGTTGAGCAATGGTAATTTTAAGTGCTGCGAGTTTCTTGTATAATAAAATCAAGCAAAATGACTTCATAGAACTGTAGAGATTATCAACCTAAGGACTGAAATCCTCAAACTTGCTCAATTCAAGTGTGCAAAGACAAGAGAAATAATTTGAAACAGACAAGCAAGTATGACTGCCCAACTAATACACAGGCAATTAATGTTAGAACCAAAATAGATCTTCAAACTGAATGTAGTTTACGATTCTGTAATGTCAAATGAGTACCCTAATTTGCTATCTTACAACAGGCTCTCCTTTCACACACAGGAATTCACAGCTGGAACAAATATTTTCTGTTTTCTGTCCAAGCTTCCCTGAAACTTCAAAACATTCCAGCTATTATTTCTAATTCTGGAAAGATTCAGGACGTGCCTCAGAAGATGTGTTCATGAATTAAAGACTGAACAACTAAATGTGTCAAGTCGATGTACGGAAATGAAATACACTAAATACACTGCACCTTTACGTTGGTGCTTTCACTGGAAAGTAAATTGGCCTTTCATCACCAGAAGCCTTTCTTTTCCTGATTGTTAAACTCCTCAACAGGGCCACCTGACTGAAGTACACCTGCCTCTGTCAAGTTTGGAGTCAGGATAAATCCCACCTGAGCTGGCAGCAGCTGAAGTTAGCAGTGGATTGATAGGAATTTAGGGACATGTTTATCTCTGATGACTTTTTTTTTTTAACTTGACAAGATGGCTGTAAAAACCAGCTAAGAGGTGTTAACATCATCTGCTACAAAAAATACTGCTGTAGGTATGCACTCACAACCCAAAGAGTTCTTTTTAAGTATGAGTTTCCCCTTAGGGGGATTGACAAGCTCTTAAGGTCATTACAACCTTTAGTTTATGCACCTTAAGTTCTTTCTGTACAGTCTCAACCCTCCTCTTACTCTTCAACAACAAAATGGGAGGGAGAAACCTTTATTAGATGAAATCTAGCCCAACAATCCGCCTGTGAAGAATTATCTGGTAAAACCACTGTCAACAACTTTGCTCTTTCCCTCCAAGCTGTGACAAGACTATAGCAGTTTACATACCTCTATATGTATGTACATACATAACACATGAATGCTGACAGTCAAAACATATTCAGTGAAGCAATGAAAGACACTCCCTGTTTGTGATGTACTTATGGATTACTCCACACGCACTACAAATCCAGACTGCTCTGGCTGTGTCTTTCTTAAGACTTATATCTATGTACTTCTTATTTTTCTTCTTAGCACAGATGACCGAAATTGCACACACAGCTAGCTAAGTTTTGGTCGTTCTGTAGGTGCCAGGAAATTGTGCTGACTGTAAGATTTACTCAGTCCATGCTCTATGACTGAGTCTGAACTACTACACCCTGTGTTTGGACTGCATTCATCACCATCCCTCTCATTTTTGACCATAAAAGTCAAAAAGTGCTACAGTGTGATCTGAAATCAAAGATCAGCTATGTCTTCCCATAGATCTTCAAGACAAGATGGTCTACAGAACAAGATGCTGCTACAGGACAGTCCAGCTCCTAGGGGAACTTCACAATTAAAAGAATGCATCAGGAAGACACATTGAACACCCACTGAACAAAACTAGAGACCTTTGATGTCACCCAACTGGAGATGTTTCTCATGTGACCACCAGAAGGTACATCTGCAGACATAACTCAGAATAGCAAGTGTCACATACTGAAGACAGAATGAAAAGGGCTGTTACGTGTCACCCCAATCTATCAGTGCTCTAGAGAACCTCTATACAAAGAGCCTCCAACAAGTGACACAGAAGGATTAAAACTAAAACAAGTAATAAGTAAATAAGGCTGTAACAAGTTTATAACTGGACTTTGACAGGCTTCCTTTTGATCAGAAATTACTATGTAAAGAATAGTTCTAAACAGTTTAGGTAGAGATCCTAGTACAAAAATCAATGATTAAAGAAATAACAAGATTCCACAGGAGCTCAAACTTTAAAAATTCATAGAGCACGTGTCAAAGCATAGCTTTTTAGTTCCCAATGCTTTTAAGTTAACTGTCTTCAAAGCCAACAATTTAAAAACTCAAGAATATCAGGTCTTATCCCAAGACATGTTGGACTGCATTAATACAGTTTATTCTACTGAATTCATGGTGAGGAAAATAAATCTTAAAGCTATTGTGGGACAGATTTCAAATTCTAGATATCAGTCATGCTCTTACAGTACAGTTTGGTGGTACAGCAAAACAAAATATTCATCTCTTTCCACAGCAATGTATACAAGCACTTTCTAACCCCAGTTACACCATATCAAAATCCTTTCTTTGGGCATTTTTATATAGACACTTCTTTTCAAGTGCCTAATTCCTTTACATGTTTAAAACTTCCAGCAACACTAGAATCTTTAACATATTAAACAAAGCTTTTACTTTTTTAGCTTTTTCAGCATCTTGCTCAACAGACCAGCAAAACATCTTAACCTTGTAGGCTTAAAAAAAAAAAGCATATTCCCTGTAACACACAGCTCTGCTGTATTTCATTAAAATAAAGTCTTAACAGGTTAACTTGCTCTTGGCTTCTAATGAATAAACAAATTTGAAGGCAATCTTTTCTTGGAACACGGTTAATTATATTTATACATGGTTGCAAAGCAAAAGGACAAGGGGAATTCCCCAGCAGAGATTACTTAGATTATTTTCTATTCAAAACACATGCGCATTGCCCTAAATATAGAACAAGACAGAATATCTTGCAGAGAAAAATTAAGGACATCCGCCAAGATAGCAAAGAAAATTCAACAGCAAAGAATCACCCCCACCTCCTCATCTGCAACTGGTACATGCATGCCTATTGCTGGAAGTCTAGAAAGCATATTGTATTTTTATTTGTACTCAGCTGAAAGCGGATTTGAACTAAAAAAGCCTCACCACAATAAATGCTTGCGTCCATCTCCAAACTAACCATCACAGAGATCACCTATCTCCAGTTCTATAACTGATGTTGCAACCACAAATTGGAAAAAAACTTGCTTGCTAAATCAATTAAACGTGCAAAGATGAAGTCATGGTGGGAATTACTTCTACAACAGGTAAAATCTATTATTTTAATCTTGCACCATTTCTGTATAAGAGAGAAAAACCTTTTCCCTATGTCAAAGGGGAAAATAAATCATCCAAGAACTAAAGCATTAGAAAACAATTATTCCCAAATCCAAATTGAAGTTAATTACCTAAGGAGTATTATAAAATACTTCCTGGAGAATACAAGCTTACTGGTCACAATTCACTTCCTTTTACCTTATGGATTTTGCCAGCAGTTGACATTACATTTCACAGTTTGATTTTTCAGGACTTTTGGTGTTGCTGGTTTGTATCTATACCTATATATCTGTATCATTTAAGAGACTACTCCTGCTAAGTAAGTCATCTAGTAAATAAACAATGTAAGGGGGAGCAGGGAAAACATACATTGTATCTTCATAGTTAAAGGAGCACACTAGCTGCTTTAGCTGGCACAGAGTAATTTTCCAATACTAGCATCTTTCTCACTACCCATAAATAGATTATTAACTTGTTAATTTATGCTACAATTATATTTTTATCTGAAATATTTACCTGAGATATTTCTTAAATCTTTTGAAAGGCCATTTCATTCTTCAATGTTATTCACTTCACCTTGCTATCTGCAAGGGTTTTAATCCCCCAGAGGTAGATGTAAAGACTGAAAGGATTTCTTGCTTAATTTTAACAATGAAAGTGCCAATAATAGGAGTCTGAATAGTGGTTTATCTATCAGTCTCTGCAGCACCTATGGAAGTTTGCATTCAAGGGAGCCACTCTTCCTATATATTAGAGCTCACACTGCCAGGGTATGCAGAATATGACAGCACCTTCTTCATCAAGTTATCTGGTAACGAGCATTCAGCATAGAAGAAATAACAAATCACAAGGAAATTGGTAAATTAAACACACAGATATTAACAAGCAGTAAGACAGACCAGCACTCTTCAGCTATTGATTGATGGGCCATTAAAAGAAATACTCAGGCACAGCCTTGGAGAGCCAAGCCAAACTTCATCACTGACAAGAAGGGGGAAACATGATTGTCATCAGAATTAATGAGGTATTTGAGGGGACTTGCAGGACTGTGCAAAATGTGTTCATGGGACAGCAGAAAGAGCCTGTGTCTTTAGAAAACACATACTATGTACTATTTAGGGCCAAAGGGAGGGAAAAGGAAGGACCAGGGTGGACTGGGGAGGAACAAGCAAGGGAAAAATGGGGAGAAGGCTGCTTAGAAGGGCCTGGTTGCACATAAACAGGACGGAAATCATCACACTTGTCTGTCTGAGCCCTGCACCCTCCCAGGTGAACCTGCAGGTCCAGATGCCAGAACCTAGACAGTCTGGAATGCAAGAGAGGTCTGGGTTCCAGTAACTGGAGAAAGGGGCTGCAGGGCACAGGTAGGTCTGGGTGAAGAAAAGACAGTGAGTCACAGGGCCCTAGGTTTGTGTGCCTGCAACTGGAAACACCCATGTGTTTGTTTTAATGTTGAGTTCAAGCTGGACACCTGTGTCTGCAAAGACCCAAGCTCTGAGCCAATGGCCCAGAACTCAAATCATGAGCATTAGGTAGATGAAGAGTTTTTGCCAATACCTGAAGGATGTGTGAGGGTGCTTGTGAAGCGCGTACGAGTGCATGCATCTATGTGACAGTGCAGATTAGGAGGAGCAGCAAGACCTAGCTACCTGTAGGTATGATTTACATGAGTTGCGGGTGCTTCAAAGGCAGTGCTCTTGGTGGCAGTCTGTGTGGGCAGCCACATTAGCATCATCTTTGTGTATGTGTGTGTGCACCTCCCTAGGATACGTACTCAGCCTCACTACTGGCCAAACCTACAACTGGGAACAGCAGCAGCCACATCCATCGGATTGGGATGGGGAGACCTGTATTGGCTGGGCTTCAATAGCTTGGAAGGAGGAGACCTCAGGTTTTGGAGTCTGCTAGATACAGTGGCTTTTTGAACAACTTTGATGAAGTGCACTACAAGCAGTTAGATAACATTTATTTTCAATTTTCCTTTAAATAGTGATGAATCCAGGCAGATGGCGATATGTATTTGATACAATGTCATATTGCAACTGAAAATAACTAGGGTGTATTACTCAGGGTTTGTCTATCACCTGCAAGAGTTTAAATGAAGCAGTTCAGTTAATTACCTAGCTCAGCCCAAGAGCCTTAGACTAAAACCAGCTGTACAGGCAGGCATAAAAATTTAGGAATATTCACCCAGTATTTGCACTGAATTAATGAAAGTAATTTTAAAATCTTTTTATTGCTTTTCCTACATGTGTAAATTGCACCATTTTAACAGAAGTGTAAATCGAATCCAAATAAATTAAAACCCCAGAAGCCTTCTGTAAATAGCATTTTAAAATTGGTTTGGTTTTTAAGCATTTATTTATGAAAATGAAAGACCACCTGAAGAAACTAAAATATGCACATCCACAAAGGCACTTGCTTTGGTTTATTTAAAGGTTACTCTACAGCACAAACAGTGGGGAAATGGAGGATATAAATTTCTCTCATTCAGAAACCTTGGTTACTCCTCTACTTACTCTGCAGTAAAGTGATGCAGGGAGCTGCAAGAAAGTGAGAACATCACCAACAGGTGCTACGGTGGTGTGTGTAACAAGACAGGCTATATACCTGTGTGAATTCTCTCCTTTGTCTGTAGAGGATGGTCATCACTTTGTACATGAAAGACAAACATTTAAATTTAGTGCATTAAATAAAAGTATCTGGATTGACGTCACAGTGTTGAGGAATCCTTTTAAACATGTTGACAGAGTACTCCTCTCTGGGTTTTTAACTTAGTCTGCTTGCAAATTTGAATAAAGGGGCTTGGTTTCGGTAAGGAGACGTGAAAGAATCCCTGCAGATTAGACTGCACTCTGAATGTTCATCACATCAGCATTCAGTGATGGTAACTCCAGTATCTGCTATTACAATCCTAATAGTAACACTCAGCTCACACACTGTACATTTGCACACTATCTTCCCTCACAGTAACTTGTTCATTCACTCACAAATCACTAAGGTGTAGTAAACACAGAAGGCTAACATAGGGCAGATATCTCTGCTTATTTTCTTGCATATGGAAGCCATATATAGGCTAAAAACCATTTTTAGTTAAGCTAACTCAACTTCCTCCATTCTCTTGAGACCTCACCTGGAGTACTGTGTCCAGTTCTGGAGCCCCTATTGCAAGAGGGATATGGATGTGCTGGAGTGTGTCCAGAGAAGGGCCATGAGGATGATCAAAGGGCTGGAGCACCTCTCCTATGAAGACAGACTGAGAGAGTTGGGACTGTTCAGTCTGGAGAAGAGAAGGCTCCGGGGACACCTTATTGTGGCATTCCAGTATCTTAAGGGGGCCTACAAGAAAGCTGGGGAGGGACTTTTTAGGCTGTCAGGCAGTGATAGGACTGGAGGGAATGGATTAAAACTAGAGATAAGTCGATTCAGGTCAGACATTAGGAAGAATTTCTTCACCATGAGGGTAGTGAGACACTGGAACAGGTTGCCCAGAGAGGTGGTGGAGGCCCCATCCTTGGACGTTTTTAAGACCAGGCTGGATGGAGCACTAAGCAACCTGCTCTAGTGGGAGGTGTCCCTGCCATTGGCAGGGGGGTTGGGACTAGATGATCTTTAAGGTCCCTCCCAACCCTGACAATTCTATGATTCTATGATTTTGTTGTGTGGAGACCATTATTCTAGGACTGTAGTACTGATTTATTGTAGCTGTTGGTTAATTGTTCGGGTTTTTTTGTTTGGTTGGTTGGTTTGGTTTGGTTTTTTTTTTATTATTTGTTTGCCCAGCCCTCATGTGCGCACGTTTTGCTGAGACAGCTGTAGCTGTCTCTCTGCCTGTGATATGGTGACACTTCTGGTTTCACCACATTTAAATCTCCTGCAGTTTACCAGCAACATCCCCCCATCCACTTCACTGTCATGAGCATGCCTGCGAGAGCTGCAGACTCTGCTGCTCCTCGCTGTCTCTCTAGGTCCCCTCGCATTGAGGAAACCCCATGTTTAAAAGAAGAAGAAGGAAAAAAAATCAGGCGTCACAGAGCATGTTGGTGCCGGAGCTGGTCCCACAGTCTCTCTGACTGCAATAAACAAATCTATGATTCTAACTGTAGAATATGCTCTTAATAAATGAATCTTAAATTCACATTTTAAGCTTTTTTTGAACTTTGTGATTAATTTAGACATAAAAAAAATGGGAACTTTTCCCTAGTTTCCCGTAGAAGGAAGAACTGACAGTCCATGAGGAGAGCCTTCCATTGGATTAATTACATGAATCTGCTTTTAGGATGAAGAATTCTGGTAGCAACATTTTCATAGGTCTTTTCGGCATACCACCACTGCAAGGAGAGGTGCATTTTTGATAGGCATAAATAAAATTTTGAATTCAATGAAATGAGAACTATATCTCTATATTAGTGGGTTGTGCTGCAAGAGGACGTGTCAACTAATGTCTTTTGCAGCCTCAGGCTGGATAAATCAATACATACAACTTTATTAATTGTTTTGGTTTTAATTCTGTCTCTTTTTTGAGTTACAGTATAACAGTAATGAGAGACTGCTGCATATACTAGAATGGTAAATGGCCTCAGTGTGTTCGTTTAAATGCCCTGTTTCTTAAGTCCGTTACATAAAGCATTTTTCCCCTTATTCTGGAGATCAAAAACAAATTCGTGTTGTACCACATCAAAAGAGATTGGTGAAGGAATTAAATGAACTTGGAGTTTTCCCCTAATTGCAAAGTATACAAGCTGCAATTTTATTAAATAATTCATGTCTGAGACAGTGATAATCACAGTGTGAAATGACCTGGTACCTGCTATTTACAGTCTTGATTATATCTGGTAAGCATTGTTTGCTTATTAAAAACTTGCTTATTTATTTGTTGAAGAAAATCTGAAATATAAACTGTGTTTGGTTTTCTGTTATACTCCATTTTTTTTCTATCTGATTCAGCTCTCAGAGCCTTCCTAGGTGTTAGTCCATGTATTTCTGAATCATGTGCAAATTCATTATTCATATACACGAAACAGTACTCAATTGCCCCAGACCATTTTTGGAACATTTCAACACTGGAGCAGAAAGTCAAGGCTAACTTTAGCAAAAAAAAAAACAAAAACCAAACCCAAACCAAAAAAAACCAACAAACCCACAAAAAAAACCCAAAAAACAAAAAACCCAAACCCAACCCAAACTACAACCCCCAGCAAAGTACAGTAGACACTGTATTTTTAAGAAAGACAGACAGGACCTGATAGCTTCCATCCTTCTGTTTGTATCTTCTCATTGCAGTGTTTGGACAGAAGAGTTGCAGGCCAGATGCACTCAGTGCAGTTGCGAAGACAGGATGGCTGCTATATTTAATAAGGATATGAAAATTCATGCACCTTTCCCCTTGAAGGAATTAGCTGACGAAAATTATTCAAATGCAGGAATTTTCTCATCCTTTCAAATGCTTTGCTGAATCACTAAAAATTGATGCATGTAGGACCATCAGAAGGCTGTCCACATGCTGTTGTGGTGCTACAATGCAGCTGCCAGAGCCAGTTTAGGAAATTGTATGTATGTATGTATGTGGCTTTTAAGTATGTCCAACATTTAGTTAGGACTGTGAAAAACATCCCCAAACGCTTAGTCATAGGTTGTAAAATGTGGTTCCAAAGTAATACAAGGATAGAAATATATAAATGTAAATTTAATTAAGAGAAACTTGTTTATCCTCAGATTTATGTGGATAGAGAAATAAGGTGGGGGTTTGTATTGCAATATATATCTGAAAGATTATTGTCATGGATACATTCACTTATCAATGCAATATAGAGGCAAAGCTTTCACAGTCTATTTGACCACCTGTTTATTGAATGTAAATTCTGGAAAGAATAATCTTCCATGGTCTCTTCATAGAATCATAGAATTTTTTTGGTTGGAAGACACTGTCAAGATCATCAAGTCCAACCATTAATACAGCACTGCCAGGTCACCACTAAGCCATGTCCCTAAGTGCCACATCTATATGTGATTTAAATACCTTCAGGGTGACTCAACCACTTCCCTGCACAGCCTCTTCCAATATTTGACAATCCTTTTGGTGAAGAAATTTTGCCTAATGTCCAATTTAAACCTCCCCTGGCACAACTTGAGGCCATTTCCTCTTGTTCTATTGCTTGTTACATGGGAGAACAGACTGATTAGGACCTCACTACAACCTTCTTTCAGGTAGCTGTAGAAAGCACTAAGGTCTCCCCACAGCCTCCTTTTCTCCAAGCTAAAAAACTGCTGCTCATCATAAGACTTGTGCTCTAGACCCTTCACCAGCTTCATTGCCCTTCGTTGGACTTGCTCCAGCACCTCAATGTCTTCCTTGTAGTTGAGGGCCCCAAAACTGAACACAATGTTCAAGGTGAGGCCTAACCAGTGCTGAGTGCAGGAAGATGAACACTTCCCTGGTCATGCTGACCACACTATTTCTGATACAAGCCTGGATGCCATTGGCCCTCTTGGCCAATTTGGCACACTGTTAGCTCATATTTAGCTGGTAGTCAACCAACATCCCCAGATCCTTTTCCACTGTGAAGCTTTCCAGCCACTCTTCCCCAGATCTGTAGCACTGCATTAGGTGGTTGTCATCCAAGGGCAGGACCAGGCACTTGGCCTTCTTAAACTTCATACCATTGGCTTCAGTCCATCAATCCAGCCTGTCCAGATCCCTCTGTATACTCTCCCGACCTTCAAGCAGATCAACACACCTGCCCAACATGGTATCATCTGCAGTTTTACTGAGGGTGCCCTTAATCCACTCATCCAGACCAGCTAAAGATGCTAAACAGAACTGGCCCCAATACTGAACCCTGGGGAGCACCACAGACTGCCAACCAGATTTAACTCCATTCACTACCATTTTTTCAGCCTAGCTGGACAGACAATGTTTATCCATTGAAGTGCATGCCCATCCAAGCCCTGAGCAGCCAGTTTCTTCAGGAGAATGGTGTAGGAAGTGATGTCAAAAGCTTTACTAAAATCCAGGCAGACAACATCTGCAACCTGTCCCTCATCCACTAGACAGGTCAACTTGTCATAGGAGGAGATCAGGTTAGTCAAGTAGGACCTGCCTTTCATAAACTCATTACTGTGTAGTGTTAACAGAAGCAAACCAGGCTGGCAACTCAACCTTTTCCATCTATGGGCACATTTTTAAACAGACTGCAGTGACAGAGGTTGCTCTGCAGCCCTCTCTTCCTCACTGACTTCATGATAGGTGCCCACCAACATCCCCTGCATTTAAAGAACACAACTGAGGGATTCATTCACTCCCCACTGAACACTCAACCTAATTTCCTTTGCCTTTTCAGCAGTTGCTGCACTGGCAGCATAAAAGAAAATCAGAAATTTGAAAGACCATTTTGTTTCTTCAGTTGTTTATTCAGCATAGTCAATGTTCTGCAGTTCATGTGGATGAATAAACAGGAATGGCCCACAGCAACACATAAGAGCTACAAATAGGATCAAGATATATTTTTATGATTGCTGGGCTCATATCATTGTCATGGTACAGATTTGAGAGGCTGTTTTATCTGCTTAGCACTGCGTGTTCTGGACATTGATTTTTACATTGAAGCTTTTGGAAATGCAGTTCAACCAGTGTATGGGCGTTTATCATTGACAGCTGTTTATGTGAGAGGCAACTTATTGATCTGTTAATTGAACAATCATTGCCCCATTTTTATCATGTGTCCTGCTATTAATGCGCTTACTCTGTGACCTAAAATCCTGTTTTGAAGATTGCAAAGATCACCTAAAAGAGAAACAAATGTATAAACAAAACAGAAGTTTAAAAAAGCTGCAAAACTATATTAATACTCAACAGCAGCTTTATACATTACATAAACTGACCTAGAAATACAGCAAAAACCATTTCTTTAATTATGAAATCCCTGCTGTGCAAAAGGTCATCAAAAAGACATAAACGATGATGAGACTTGCCTTTCTGACCTTCTCTATAGGGGTGAGATTCACTTCAGGGCCAGTGCAATTACATTCTATACACCTGTGGAAAAGTACTTTGACATCAAGACTTAAAAATGATAAGAAGCTCTAGCTTTATGCCTATAATGCTAACTAACATGTTTTATTATTTTCCTTATAGTTTTGAAAAGTTTTTGCATCTGGACTGGTGTTTTTTTTTGTATCTGGACTGGTTTTTTGGTATCTGGACCGTATCCCCTGTGGACAAGGGGATATTTGACCTTTTAATTTCCTTACTCTTTGCTCTTGCTCTCCCTGCTTCTTCAGTGAACTGTTTCACATAATTTCTCTCTTGAAAAGGGAGGGCAAGGTTGGATCTGCTTGTGATCAGTTACTAGCAAATTGGGAAGAACATTATCAACCTCTGACACCTCACTTCATCCTTGTCTGAGGAATGAGCAACTAGTTTGTCTGTTACCTGAAGCTGATGGAAAGCTTTCTCATTCCTGAAACACTCTCGAAGTCTTCTGAACCAAAAATGCCAAGGTAATCCACAATTCATGCCAGTGAACTCTAGTCTCAGTCAACTCTCCTGTGAAATTCCAAATTTTCTGGTTTCTAAACTATAATCCAGTGCTGGTAGAACTAGAGGTTTAAAATACTTCCTTATGCTACTTTATTCCCCTTGCCATTTTCTTCTGCTGCTTAAAATATTCAAATGTGAGGAGTTGATACCAGAAGCAAGAGAAGTATTGAATTCAAAGCAAAAAGAAAGGTCTACTTATATGCACATGTTGAGCCAGGTTCTTAGTTAATATGAAAATCAGATTAATTCCATAAATTTCTACCAGAACATAGAGAATAGGTTATATAAGACAATGGATGTGTCTCTTTATCTCCCTTCCCCATCATTATAGGTATGTTAAAGTTTGCATGAAGTGGAGAATGTCAAAACAGATGTGATTATTAACAGGGAACATTCAAGATTATGATGATTTTTAATCAGCATTTAACATAATCAGATGGTACCAGAAAGTATAATCTTACCGACTGTATCACAAAATAGACAGAGGTATTCTGCTATTAGTTTTGGAGAAGGGAGAGTTACTAAAGAAGTAGCTAGTAGAATTGAGGCATTATGAACACCAGGACATTCTCTCTGTGCTCCATTTCCACTTAGAGCTAATTCAAGAAAAGGGGTAGATCTGTGTGAATTATCACTGTTGTTGAGCTGAATGTCCAGAAGGACAGAATTGCTTGTGTGCCATTGTGACTATATGTAGTCTAGGATAGGGAGACATAAAATAAAGGTACCTTAACCTATTTCTGTTCTACTGAGATGTTTTCAAGGGCTTAACTACCTGCCTTAGCTTGTATCAGAACAGATTTCAGATATCAGTAACAGGAATAATAAAAAATAAATAAAAAACAGATAATAATAATAAAAAAGTAAATCCTGTTTTGGATTTATCTTACTTTGTCAGTGAACAAAACTTACCAAATGGTGTCAGAGTTAGTACAAAATGTTTCCAGTTGTCCAGCTTATGCTATTGTAACCAGGAAGTTGTCCCTAGGCATCAGGACTAATCATGGGGAAATACTGCCCTTTCTGAATCTTCTTTGGAGAGGCATCTCTTTTTCATTAGTGTAACACCTGAAGGCTGGTGTCCCAGTCTGTCCCTCATTGAAATGCTTTAGGTTAAGTTTACTAATCAATATGTCAGGATTTAAAGAAACTATATATTAGCCAATCTAAAAGTCACACTGATTTCAGTGAGATGGGATTAGGTTCCAGATAAATGTTTTGGGGAAAAGAAGTCTACATATGGAAACATGGTTTGGAGAAAAGTAATAGAAAATCTGTCAAATTCAGAAAATCTGTTTATTAAAATTCAGTAAATAGAGCCCATGAAAAAAGAAATGGACTAACTTGTCAAATACACTGACAAACGAAAAGAATGAAACTAATCTTACATATTATAAGTATATACCTATACTTGTTTTATATGTATATATAAAAACCAGTTGTACATGTATATTATTAGACTGCCAGGCAGATTCCAAATATGCTGTGTTCTGCACGTCAGTCCAGGAACGGCAAGATCACCAATTTATTTCATGATAGCCCTTAAAGGCAATCAACTGGTAACTTTTTAGAAGGCTTCATTATTTATGCCCCCAGTATCAACTGGTAACTGCCTCTTAATAAAAATCTGTTATTTCCACAAAAATCAACCAGACATTTTTCTGATAGATTCTGCTCTTTGGCATGAGCTACTGAATTGCATGTCAAGTAGGCATTTCACTACCTGCAGAGAAAGAGGGTTTCAATGATGATATAGGATAAAGGAGAAAGCAGTAAATTCATTCAATCTTCATTCCTTGTAAAACGCAGAATCAAAGATAGTTTATTTCTGTGATGAATACAGTCCTTCACTTTGGTTAGTTCTCATACATACATATAGACAAAACAAATGAAAATTATAGATTTACTTTTTTTTTTCCTTTAAAATGTAAACAGAGACATTTGATATTCAGAACTAAAGTCTCAGACATCTCTATATATCTTCTAAAATACAACTGAGATGAATGTATATACTGTGACATGAGTGGATTTGCAATTTAGATATGTAAAAAGGAGAGCCTCTTCTCACTCATGTGCTGTGACAGGACAAGGGGGAATGGATATAAGCTGTAACACAAGAGGTTCCACCTTAACATGAGGAGGAACTTCTTTACTGTAAGGGTCACAGAGCGCTGGAATGGGCTCCCCAGAGAGGTTGTGGAGTCTCCTTCTCTGCTGATTTTCAAAACCCACCTGGATGAGTTCCTGTGTGACCTGTGCTAGATTGTATGGTCCTGCTCTGGCAGGGGGGTTGCACTCGAAGATCTCCAAGGTCCCTTCCAACCCCTGACACCCTGTGATACTGTGATATGTAAGTATTCAAATGCTTCTATGCCAATATGGAGAGAATTAAACCTGTAGATTTCTACTAGCACTGATATGCTTCTCATTCTGATTTGGAAATGAGAATCATGGGTTGTTCCTTCAGGAAATTCAGCTTACAGTCCATGAAGAAATTCTACAAACTACTCAGCTAACTAGGATCTAACTGAAAGTGAAGTCACTAAAAAAAGCTTCTGTTCTCTTTATTGCAGAGGAAGTGGGAAATTCAAGCTCCACAGAAGACTGCAAAAATGAGTCACTCCAGATGGAGTATATTACAGTCCTAATTAAGAGCACATACAGTACTTCATGATTTTAATGCTCTTAAACAATCTCACTGGCCATAAACTTTATGCTAACATCTGTTGTGGGGAAAGCCACTTCTGACAGCAACAGTAGGTGTTTGAAGGGATAGCAACAGCACCACTCTATGAAGTTTTCTTTTCCTACAAATAGTTCTCCTATTTCTTTGGTTTCCAGAGAAATCCAAAGCATCTGCTGAGATGCTACTAGATATGACTTCAAATGTAAAGCAGTGACGTGTACCGTAAGGTCATTCACCTATTTTAAAGTGAACATAAAACTAACGACTGTGAATTATACACTTCATTCTATTTCATTGCTTAAAGGCAGAACTAGGTCATGTTTAGAGAATCCAAAGAAAAATAGAATATCTGTTATTAAAATTAATATCATATATGCACACACATACATGGGCACCCTGAAGCATGTATGGAAAGCTTCAGCTGTTGCTCCCTGTCTTTTTCTTAAGGGGCAGTCTTTGAATTACAGTGGCTAAGTTATTTAATTTGCACCTAATTTTCAATCCTCCATGTGACTACTTCTGTATTTCAGATCAATATGAGAGAATTTAGGCTAGCACTCCTGCTGCCTAATAAAACGCTTGCTACGGCACCATTTGTTTACATAAACCTAAAGCAAACACAAAGAGTTCTTCATACCCTTTCATTGACTGTAAAGTAGCCCATTGCTTTTATTTGTAGAAAGACATTTTTTACTGAAAAACTTCACTTTCCCAGTCCTTCCTATGTTCTTTCTAACTGAAAATAGCCTCAATAATTTGGACTATGAATCTGTACTGCAATATATAGGTTGTATCTGTTCCCAAACAGGATAAAGAGCAGAAAACTGAGGAGATATACTCTTTGACCCTAAACACACCAAATAATAAAGCAAACAATAATTATTTTTTTAACTGATAGAAATTACTGTGTCAAACTAATCAAGGCCAGGTTCAAACAGGACCCATAGTAAAAGATAATGTGGCAAATAATCTGCTGCACTATGGTGGGTATCATGTCAATCAAATATACAGACATTGGAGTGCAATCATGTAGAAAATTTGGCCTATCACCTATGCTAGCAAGGAAAGTATACTACATTGGTAAATATGTTCCATAATCCCATGACAATACTCTATATTAACTTGTTGACTGAACTGGGGAAAAAAACAACTGCCCAGAATTTGAAAAAAAAGTTACTTAAGCAGTAATCAGAAATGAAGTCTTTCCCCAGCCAGAACTAGCTGTGAAATACAGTCCTGAGCTCTCTCTTGGACATGTCCTTAATGTTCTCTCTGACTGTAACCTGGTGATTAAAGCATTTTCTTAATATGTGACGTATACATTTCTCTTATGACAAGGGAATCAATCAAACACTAGTTTGACTGTGATTTGAGAGGGGTCACCATCATCAGAGGAGGTTAAGCCAAACAAACTTCTAGATATGAGAACACAAGTGAATTATTTGCCTGACTTATTTGGAATAAGAATGTTAAAATTTGGGTCACAGGTAATCTAGGGTTGGTTATGCTCTGTCTTTCCTGTTGAAAATGTTCTCATTCTGAATTACATGAGGAAATTACATGACATTCACCCACATGAGTGTCCCAAACTAAGTTAAAGGTATAATATCTATCTCCCTTTTCTCCTCTCTTGCCCAATTAAGAGGGCTGGAGCACCACTCCTATGAAGACAGGCTGAGAGATTTGGGTTGTTCAGCCTAGAGAAGAGAAGGCTCTGCGGGGACTTCCAGCACTTGAAAGGGGCCTACAAGAAAGCAGGGGAGGGTTTATTCACAAGGGTTTGCAGTGACAGGACAAGGGGTAATGGCTCGAAGCTAGAAAAGGGCAGATTTAGGTGAGACATTAGGAAAAAGTTCTTTAATATGAGAGTGACAGAACACTGGAATAGGTTGCCCAGAGAGGTGGTGGAGGCCCCACCTCTGGAGACATTCAAGGTCAGGCTTGCTGAGGCTCTGAGCAGTGTGACCTAGTTGGAGATGTCCCTGCTTAATTGCAGGGGGGTTGGACCAGATGATCTTCAGATGTCCCAACACAATACATTCTATGATTCTATGATGATTCTATGATAAATTTATGCAAATTAGAATAATTGTAAATGAAAACAAGAAACATCTGCTCTTCCATAGTCCACTAATTAGGGCATGAACATAGGAACGCGTAAGAAGCATTATGACACATGAAAAACCTCTCTTTAAAATGTATTTCTACAGTGGTATATACTACTTCAGATTTTATCGTTTTGCTAGAGACAACAGCTCAGCTGAAATTAGCTGCTCATGACATTTTTTATGTACGCACAACAACACACATTAGCAGTAACAATAAGCTTGATTGCTTTGTTCAATCAAACTCAGCATCCTGAGAGTGATGTCTCTTATTACCTGGTTTCAGTTACAGTTTTCAGCTTTTGTAAAATGGTAAAATGAATCAGATTTCAAGAGAAATTTTGTGAGTAAAATAAATTTAGCCTCACCTGTCATGCTGATCACTTCTCCAGCAGGAAAATCTTGTCTGTCCTGACTTGTACATAGAATTGACTCTTATAAACTATTCTGTTGTACACAAGGACTTAAAGCCACCATTTAACATCAAGAATTTTTATCAATTGAAACACAATCTATGTCACGCAGAATTTAAGCATACTACTAAATATTATGCTGTTTTAATTATGGTTAAATAGACTTTTCTATTGAAATTGTTGTCTTAAGTGGACAAAATTTAGGAAGCATTCACTGCTGTTGGAAATATTTTGGTATTACTACATGCTAAGAAGTCAGACAACCACTCAAGGGAGCAGATTGAAATAGTGTTTGCATTCTTTAATAATACGAAATAGTTTTATTTAAGAAAATATACTACTGACTTGAGTGTAACTCAATAGTGTAGCTAATTTTACTTTGAAAGCACCAGACTCCCACCCATAAAAAACAAAAGCCACATCAAAAAGACTAGCAGATTGTCAGACTAATCTCCACCCAAGATGACAACTCTTCCCAGATCTGAACCTCATTTGACATTCACCCCAAGGGAGAAGCCAGAAAAAGATGCAGAGAAAAGGGAGAGGCAACTACCTCCTAAAGCAGATCTGCCTTTATTCTTTTGCCAGTAGCTCTGCTTGTACTCTACCCTCCCAGCCCCACTTATGCCCTGCACCTGCAGGGTGGCCCTACTCTCCAGATGCTGGAATCCTGTCCATGATGAATAGCACAGGAAAAATGGATACTGAGTAGCTCAGCAAAAGTAGTAGAGCTCTTTACAAGACGGGTACATGGGTAAAAAATTATATAAACTTCTGATTTTATTAATTCACCAAACCCCAGAGAGTCTTCTCTTTGATGTGATTTTCATGTAAGGAATTTTTCCATTTTGGTAGAAGCAAAAAATTTACTCCAAGGATATTCTGTGACAAAATTATCGAAGAGCTGAAGAATGGTAGGACCCATGTACTTTAGTATGTAGCCAAAAAAGCATAAGAGGACTGGAATAAAAATATGTGGAACATCAGAGAAGAGCCTAAACCAGAGCTGCGGACATTTGAAGTTTAAATGTTTAGAGTTAGGAGACTGACATGATAATAGGCCAGAAAAAAATTTGCTTGATGGAATTGTGGTCTGGTGTAAGAGACTGAGCCAAGAGACCAGATGACAAGGAGAAGTGACAGAACAGCTGGCAACTGTTGCTGTCCATTTTTACCTCCAGACTTTAGAACAGAATCTGAGTCTCCTGAGCCTCAACATTCATTTGGCATCACTAAACACTTGTCAAATCCTTGTTCACCGGCAATGATCTGTCATTTTAAGTACCATAATTCCACACAATGCTTTTTGCCTTCTGTTCATGGCTGAAGTATCACCAGTGGATGTTCAGGGTTGCAGAGAGGCAAGGTTGGGAAGGCAAGGTTGCCTTCTTTTCTACACAACTACTGTCAAAATAGAGGTCACAAATATTTACATTTTTAAAGAGTGCTTGAAACATTTGTAGCATGGAAAAATACAGAATAACTGGAGCAAGGCTTTCCATATCCCTTTCCTACCACCTCTGCCATCCCTTTTCACACCCCAAAAGTCCATTTAGATGGAGGTGAACAATTACTATATGTTACTTATTTGGTTGCTTGTTCGGCAAACAAAAATTTGTTCCCTCCACCCCTTGCCATAAGTCTGTTCCATAACTGTAAAATGAAATATTTCATTTTATGTGCTAAGACTAGGATTTGTTCGTTTGTTTTCCTAGTTAAAGCTGTCTTTATAGGCCTGTCTTTTGCAATAACTCAGCCAATGATGTCACAATGAGACTGTACAAGATAGCACAATTCTTGTGGAAAGACTGGTTTTCTTACTTGAAACTCATCAGCAGAAATGCTTCATCAATTTAGCTTATCTGTACTCTTACAGTATCTTATAAATGTCAAAGTTAAGTTCTGGTAGAAGGAGACATAGTGGCAGAGAATGAAGAGTTTTAAGCAGAGTGTAAAGACAGTACTGGTGAAACCAGAAGCAGAGGTCTGATGCATCAAAGATGGCTTGTTGACTGGAAGGTACAAATCCCAGGCAGACCCTGACTTTTTTTTTTTTTGGTAGAAAATACAAATATTACCATTTCTAACCTGTAGTTTTCATGGAAATGAAGATTGAGTGCAAAGCACAAAGAAGAACTAAGGTCCCCAGTACTGGGTCCAATAAGTGGACAGGAGGTCCTGGGTTCAGTTCATATTCTTGCCTGTATAGATCTGAGGGGCAACAGCCAGGCTGTGATCTGTTTTGCCTATATTGCTCTACAAGCCACATTGGATGTTGGAATTTTTTTCCCTTTTCCCCATTCTCAGAGACAAAGTCACCTACATTACACCTTTTTCTTGCTTAAATATGCTAAGATGAGAGACATTTGCCTTACTGAGCCTCCACAATTCTTGTGGATGCTAGCAGAGTTTGCTCCATGTGACTTCAAGTTACACACTGACTACAGTTTACACACTCAGAGCACTCCTCTGGTCCTGGAGTTATGAAAAATGTAGAATATTGTGTAAAAAAGCAGAATATCTGGAAGGCAACATTTTGTTTCTGTGGAAAGAAACTGTGAACATAAACAGGAAGTAAAAAAAGTTGAATAAATAGACTGAACAGACTAACACCAATCTTGGAGTTTCTGCATTTTGTATCAGTCACATATAGAAAGCTTTGTGTTACATAGTTTAATGAATCTAGCACAAGGCCTAGCCTCTAGAAAGTGAACTGAAATTTTAGGTGAAGGTTGTTTTTAAAATCCAAAAATCATAACACTAAACCAAAAGTGGTGATCTTAGGGCAGCATGGAAGGAGGCCTCTACCCTTAGCATGCCTCTACGTTTTAAGATTCACTAGTATTTGTTGGAGCTGCTCTTAAAAACCAAAAATATCTGTTCTTGTGGATTCATTCTTTTGGGTATCCTAGAAGGGATGACAGGGAACATCTTATATCAGCTTTCTGACAGTCACTTGGCACAAGAATGACCTCTCATTGGTTTCTGAATAAAACATGTACCTATCCTGTAGTTCTCAAACTCTCCACACTATGTCAAGTGCTTCAGACTTAATGGAGAAAGTTAACTGTACTCTGCCTGCTTAAGCTAGTTAGGATTTTAATTAAATTTTTAGGATTTATTTATTTATATTTTATAAATTCCTTTCTCTGAAAGACAGCATTGTTGAGAGTCTGTATGTAGTTGAGGAAAATAGGGTGAGTGCCTTGTAATAACACAGGAAAAGACGGCACGCAAGACTGAATGGAAAGAAGAATCAGACAGATGAGGGAGAGAAATCGGAACAAAAACAAAAACAGAAACCCTTGATTTTGTTTTTAATAATGTGTCCATAGATACTAGTTCAGTAGCCAAATATTCAAGTTTTACAGTTACCAGCTTATGTGTAAAACAAGAATGTTGGTTTATTAGGAGTTATTCTAACAGTAAAGCTGATAGTCCCTCAAAGTCTCTTGACCTTTAGAAACATCTCAGAATTACATTCTTTCATAATAGCAGTTACTGGACATCGCTAATGGAATTATGGAAGCACACTGAGTGATCTGACATGAATGCATCCAAATGAGTCAAATCACAGGACAGAAAAGATTTATGATATTTGATTCATTCTTCTGAAGGTTTTAAAGCCTTTGCACAGCAAACCCCTTATAAAGGTGTATGAAACTGGTAATGGTTTCTGTTGGTCTGTTGGATTTCTCTGAAGGAGGAAACGCAGGTGGAATGGGACAGAATGAATGGCACTTGCTAGAACAATGAGAAGGGGCACATGACAGATGCTGGCAGCAGTAGCCTGCAGAGGACAGAAGTTGGGTAGGTTGCTTGAAGGAAAGGCAGTGAAAGTAGGGGGTCATCCAAGTTGACAGCATACTGTTTCATACCAGCAAACAGGCACCTCAGGTGAAGGAAATTTCTGAACCATTAGACTCTCTCAGTGGCTCACAACAACCTTATTAAAAAATCAAGATGACAGGAGCAAAATGATAAAGTGCTAATTAAAGACATGACATTCAAAAATTAGGTTTGAATTAAGTTTAGTTTGTATGTTTTCTTGCTAAAAAATTGAACACCTATATACCGTCATATTACAAGAGTGGAATGGTTAAGGAATTAACTTTAGAAAGGAACTAATTTCTTTGTTCTGCAAGATGAAGGGCCATTGCCTAGACCATTGTCATTCTCTGAAGTTTCTTTTGTCCCTTGACCTGCACAATCATGCTGAGACTTTTCCAGACTGTACTCAAATCCTCTTTCATATTAATCCGTTCAGTTGGACTCCAGAGAAGTCAGTTTCTTCTTCAGCTCTGTGTTTACATTGTGCAACATCACTATGATCCGAGAAGATCATAAACCCTGGACATAGTCCCTTATCCCCCACATTACTTGCTCTACATTTAAGTCGTAAAAACCTGAGATATGCAAAAGTCTGAGCCAAAGATAATGTAAAAGAGTTAATACAAGGAAATAAATGTTTCAAATGTTCCAGTATTCAGTAAATTAGTCAGTTATATCGTACAGAATGAATTTGATTACTTACACTGCTATGTATTATGAGTAACCTTAGCAAGAATAAAGCCTAGTTTAATGCTATTCTTAAATAAAGTATAAACACACATTTCCTCAGCTCATATATCACTGCTAGTTCTAGACAGAACATAAGATTTTATCATTATGGATGATTTGGGGGTTGAATATTTTCTGTCTTTTCAAACAATAAGTAAAAGAGGGGTTTTACTTGCATATAAAAGTACCTTCATTTTAAGCTGCCATTTCATAAAAAAAAAAAAAAAAAAAAAAAAAAAAAAAAA